>OZ034803.1:23166656-23416656 GCA_964028335.1 Altica lythri | reverse complement strand
ACAGGCATCTACTACATTTAATGTTGCAATGCATCCCATAATATGATATCTACTCAGGAGCTAATAGAAAATGATTTTGATAGATATTTTATTTTTTTGAGCAAATGATGGATATATTGGATAACAATATTATAAGAAGACTGATGAGTGTACTTTTTCTCTTAACGGTCAGGCTAATCAGCAAAATGGCCGCTACTGGTAAACGGAAATTTCTCACTGGAAGAACATACGCAATACCCACAAAAGGTTAATGTTCGGATAGGGATTTTAAGGAAACCATATCATCGCTTTCTTTTATACTGAGGACAACCTAAATTGCGATCATTATTTGGCACTACTTTAAAATGATTTAATTCTAACTTTGGGAAATTCATATCCTGCTCCAGAAAACCCTTAAGTATAAGTTCCAGTGAATATTATAGAGTTTTAGCTGGATGAGGCACTATCCCATTACCAAATTAAAGTCCGGCAAAACCTTGATACAATATTTCCCAATCGGTGGATAAGGAGGCGAGGATCGATTGAATGAGCAGGGCTATCACATGATCTGTCATCAGATTTTTTTATGGGGATATGTAAAGAGCAATGTGAACAAAACTAAACCTTTAGATTTAAATAACTTAGATAATCAAATTACGCTTGCGATTATATCGGTTACGCCTCATATGTTAAATAATGTTAGAATACAGTATTATTTAAGATTTAGATGTTGCCAAGACATTCGCTGTGAAACATCTACTTCATTAAAATATATAGGTAGTTATTTTTAGTCTTCTACATTTCATTACGTTTTGCATTACATTTTAGTTTCTAAGTGTATTTTATCAAATTTCGGTAACCACATGATTTTCATTTATTTTATCTTAATTTTTGCGATAAAAAAAGCGATGACATTTTTAAATAAAGAATAAAGAGAACTTTCAAACGATATATCCCAATTCTATGCCCTATGCCTAAGACCATTTAAAAAAATTATGGGTTTTATATGTCATTCGAAGGGGTTGAAGATAGGGGTGCCACTTTTATATTGAAAATTACATTTAAAATATGACGTGTTTTAGGAATGTTTATAAATACGTACAGTAACCGTAATAATAAATTTGGCTTTTGCACACTGTGTACCTACTTATAACGGTAGCGGTTAATGTAAAAGTGTAATGATTTATAAACAAACTAGTTGTTTTAATTAAAAATCCTTTATTGCTTTTACTAATAAACATTTTTTGTTTCAGGTAAGGAGGTTGCCTAAAATTTAGTGGTATATCTTCAGTGTTCTTTCAAATTTAAATAAATATGGTAAGATATAACCTACATTATTTATAATTAAATTATTGTGTGTTTTTGTTAACATTATTTTGAATTTTAATTTTGTTGGGAATTTTCATTTTTTAAAGGACTACCTGTGACACATTTAAAGTGTCAATAATGATAAATTAAATAAGCAATGGTCTTCTTCAAAATATTCATTTTTTATTTTTATTTAAGTTCCACGAATATAAAAAGAAAATGATAATACAGGAAGTCTGGTGGCAGATTTATGTTTTTAAACTTAAATAAACAATGTAATATTTGACGTATAGTTTTAATAAAAAAATTAAACATTAGAAGAGAAATGTGAATTTTCTTTTTTTAAAATAATTACATCCAAATGTCCTCCGTTTAGTTGCACACACTGTTACAAGTAGAGGCTTTTGTTTCGCGCCACACGCTACAGTAATGTAGGTTTGATTGAACTCACTTCTCGGCGAATTTAATTTTTTATATCCGCAATAGTTAACGAATTGTTATTATAAACTCTTTCTTTAAGGTAGCCCTAAAGAAAATAATCTATTGGGGATAAGACCTTGGTGGCCTCGGGATGTCCCTAAAGCGACTAATCAATTTTAATAGGAAAAATTCTCGAAGCATATTCATCGAAGTTTTGACCGTGTGTGCAGTCGCACCATACTGCTGGAACCACGTGTGTGATGAATTCGAAGATCCGACAAAAAGAAATCTGTTCATCAACCTTCTCGAGAATTAAAAAAAAAAGTCCAATTATCCCGTGTGTGGATAAGGCACACCAAACAGTTACTCTGTGACAACGCAATGGTATTTGGTTTTTTAGAGTGTTGCTGGTTCTTGGAGCCCAGTAACGGCAATTTTGATTATTGACGTGGTCGTTTAAGTGAAAATTATTTAAACGTCGAATACCAAACTCTGAACAAAATGGTCGACGAGCAATTACGCAAAAATCATTACTTTTGACAAATTCCTCGATGGCGAGCGAATGATGCTTACTCGACCACTGCGACATCGCGACTGAGATATCCGCACGATCGTCAATTCCAAGGGCTCCACCTTCCCCACACCGTTTATTACTTTTCGAAAGAATCGTATTTAAAAACATAAACCTGCCACCAGACACCCTACCCTGTATAATTCTTTATTCCTGCAAAATCGGAAAATTCCTGTTTCAAGAATTTGCCTTCAGGTATTATTTTTTTGTAAGTAATAAACATAAAAAAATTAAACTTACAGCTTTTTTAACAAGTTATAAAGCGTATTTTGCAAAGTTTTTGTGATTCTTTTATATGTGATCTATGTATGTAGTGTAACGTTAAAACGTCCTACAACACGTTATTTTGCTAACTAGCTCACTTAGTCGTTGGTTACCTTTTAAGAAAGAGTATTACCAGTCTCTCCCAAACATGTACTTAAGGGCCCCAAAGTACAATTTCCACAAACCACAAATTTTACTTAAACACCTGTTTTAAATAATTTATTACAAATTTAATAATCTCAAAACAACTAATTATTCTTTTTAATGGAAGTCTTTAGAAACTCTTGAATGGTCTCATATGTAACAGTATTTATTATATAGGAATGATTTTTCGTTTAAATTCCAAAATTTGGGACCATATGCCTTCAAATTCTTTCTTCTTTTCTTAAAAAAAAGATCGGTTGAAACACATCCAATCTAGCTATAGGTAGTTCAGTAAGTTTGAATAAATTTGGAAGTATCCTTAATAGAAATGAATAATGAAAAATTAATCCCTTATCGAAGTTACAACCAAGTAAAATTAGTTTCTAGCCCAAACTTATTTTTCCACTTTATTAACAGTAAATTTATCCTGAAAGCACTCGTAAACACCGGTCCTTAAAAGAATAATCAAACAGAATTGGTGTTTTGTTTAAATTGAAACTACTTGATTTTGGTTATTACCAATAAAATATCACCTTTTTTTAGACACTCAAAATAAATAAAATAATCAAAAGTAAAATTACATATTAAAATCACCTTACGGGTATTTCAAAAACACAAAAGAACCAGATTGTTTAACGTATCAACTCGTAAAGGAATGAGAATTACTAATTGCGACTAGAAAATCTCTTAAACTGAGTAACTTTCACCGATATTGGCGTGGTAACAATAGTCTGTGGTAAAATTATATTATTTATAATTCATAAAACCAAACAATGAGTATAGTTAAGGTAGAATTTATTCAGCTTTGCTAAATCCTCATGATTTTCTTATTACCATCCGTAATGAAATCCCAATGTTAATATAATGTTTTATATTACCTATATATTATACAGAAACGACAAATTTATAAAAGTGATAGGTACCTAATTACTCTAGTCAACATCTTCAAAAACGTGAAAAATTAAAATAAAAGTCCTAAAAATATGAGCGATAGCTCATTGGATTCGGAATCACCTCTAGAAAAATGTATTTGAAGGAAAAGAGTGCAGGCAAAAAATTGCAATTGTTATTAACAAAATAAGATGAAAAAAAACAGATGTTTATGTTTTTGTTAATAACTCGAAAAATATTTAAGCAATTTTGGCAAAAGCTCGTTAAAGAGGAGGAAATTTCCGAAAAAAAAGTCCGTCCTCCCGTTACTCTATCTCCATTATTTTTAATTTTAGTTTGACGTTGAAAATGTGGCTTTGAGCGGCTTTTACGGCATACGCGCGCTACCGCTAAACGGTGGTTATCAGATAAAATATTTTTTTTATGACATAAAATGTTATTTTAAATATTTGAAAAAACTCCAGTATTTTCCTAACACTTAAAAGAATCTAAATCAGTTGGAAAAAACATTTTATCACTGTTTTTCAAAAAGTTATTCAATTGTTAACTAACAAATTTTTTCCTAATATCTGTTGACATAAACAATGGGATAAAAGGTATAAATAATTGGCCTAAAAATTTGAAACTTTGTGGAGCCCTTTTTAAATGTTTTAACAAGATGGTGCTCCTGCTCACTATTATAGTGGAGTAAAACGTTACCTAGATAAAGAATATCGTGGTGGATTGATTGGACGAAGCGGTTGGATAAAATGGCCAGCTCGGTCACCGCACCTTACACCATTAGATATTTTTTGTGGGGTTACTTTAAATCTAAGATTTAAACTACAATTTTAGTAGTATTTTGAAACATTTAAAACCATGATCTGTTGAAGAATGCAGGGTAATTTCCTCCGACACATTTGAAAGAGTACGACAAGAGCAATGGAATACATTATTGCCAGGAAGTAGACAAGCATTACTTACCTTGTAGAATGTCACCAAACTCTAACTGAGGCCAGCCAAAATAATCCGTTCACTGTGAGCTGGATCAAAGAACATGGGAACTCTATAGGTAATCGCATTGCGAACAATTTAGCAAGGAGGGCTAGGGACTATAAATATGTTAGCCCTCGTCCATCTACTAAGCTACCAGTGTCCGCTGTCGTGGACCTTATCAAACAGCACTCTCATCAAAACTTTATACAGTGCTGGGATGAAACTATGAACTGTAGACTGGTGAGAGAGTTATTACCTTATCCTAGCGAAGAAACAGCAGGAAAATTTAAGGCATTAATTAGACAAAATCTCCGAACAGCTGTAGGAATCTAACCAGGTTACTGCCAATTACGACAACATCTCTTTATAATAGCAGCTATGCAGAGGTTGCGAACAAGAAGATGAAACAGTAGAGCATATAATGTATGACTGCTCCGGTTTTTCTAAAATCAGAAGGTCCGTGTTGGGCGAGTACTGGTTTACACCAGCCGATGTTAGGAAGATCCTCCTCGGGAGCCTTATCACCTACTTTAAATCTTTAGGCCTGATGACTGCCTGAGGTGTGGATATTCCTATACACTCGAGGATGCACAATGGGCCACATGTGGCCTCAATGCGGGCAAAGCACCTGCTCGCCCCTCCTCAAATTTCCTGATCCTGATCCAGAGGGGGGAGGGTAACACGATATAAATTAACAATTATGGTTCTCCAATAACAAATTAAATGCACTTTTTAAAAACAAATTAATACATAATATAATTAAACTAAACAATTGTTAATAATCGTATATATTATTTGATTTAAACTGTATTGTGGTTAAATGAAAATTTCCTTTGATGCATTACCGAAATTAATATATATACCCGTTTCAAACAATGGAAACATTGTAACGGTCCAATTAACATGAATTAATATTCGTAATAATATGTAAAATCAATAAACCTCTTAAATTATGAGGGATTTTAGGGCGGGGCAAATTGCATGTTAGGTCTCTCTGGTTTTGGCTTTCGAAATATAGCTGATTTAGAGATTTCTCTTGAATGTTTCAATTAAACTATTTTTTGAATTTCTTGTGATGTTTCTGTTTTTTCGTAGCTTAACCTATGTAGGTAAGAGACTATTAAGATTCTACTAAGAGGACTGTCAGATGGGAGTTAGATTAATACCCAAATTACTGGTCAAAATTGATAAATTGGAGTCAGAAATTGAAGCGTTAAAAAATAATCTCCAAAACAATAGCAGTGCTTCTACACCTATAGACAATGAAGATTTGATTAGTGAAATGATGGAGAGGCAAAGACGATCCTCAAATATTATTGTATTTAATGTAAATGAATCAAAACAGAAGTCTAATCAACAACGGAATGTTGAAGACTGTAATACTATTCAAGACATCTTAAAGGATTTCGATATTGATAAAAGTAAAATTAAATCTTTTAGATTAGGTAAATTTCTACCATCAAAAATAAGACCAATAAAAGTTATTTTATCTTTTCCAGAAAATGTTAAACTTGTTTTAAGAAACAAAGATCTTATTCGTGGTTCTAGTGTGAAGATTTATTCGGATCAGACAAATGTCCAGAGAGAATATTTAAAAAAAATTCAAACTGAGTTAAAAACTCTTATTGAAAATGGTGAAACTAATAAGACCATTAAATATATTAATGATAAACCAACCATTGTGGACATAACTAAGATTGGCAATAAAAAAAACTGATTGGAAAACCTAATATACCATTTAATTCCGATATAATTTATGTCAATGCTCAAAGTCTAGTTAGTAACTTTGATCAGATACATGAAACCCTTATTTGTTTTAATCCCAAAGTATTGTTATTAAGTGAAACTAGAACAACAACGGATATCGAAAAAAAATGAAATAAATATTGAAAATTATAATTGTATTCGCTGTGACTCCCAATCTCGCCATACAGGAGGAATTGTGATGTATGTAAAAAAATGTTATAGTTGCACAGTTGTTAAATCGTATGTTTTGGATAAAAATTACTGGTGCACGTTAGTAAAAATAAATTTTTTAACAGTGGTTGGGATAGTAGGATGTCTGTACCATTCACCATCAGGTTCTGATGCCAAATTTATAGAAGATTTTGAAGCCATTTGTGATAATCTTGTTTTTAAAGGGTATAGATTTGTGTTAGTGGGTGATTTTAATTTAAATCTACTTAGCGATAGTTTTTATGTTAACAAAATGAAAAATCTTTTATCAAGCTATGGAATCCAACAAAAAGTTACTAAACCTACACGTATTACTAATAATAGTAAGTCTTTAGTCGATTTTGTATTGACTAATGATGATAGCTGTCATGCTAAAGTGCATGATACTCCAAAAATTAGTGATCATTCTGTAGTTTCTGTTAATTTTGCTAATATTATAAGTAACACTTCAAATAAAGTTATAAAAAAATATAGAAACTACAATGAAAATAACATTTTTAACATACAAAATGATCTGATTGGTTGCAACTGGAATCTTAATTCTAGTGATGTTGAAGTTATTTATAATGAGTTATTTTTAAAATGTAACAGAGTTATTGATAAGGTTGCTCCTATTCAGACATGTAAGTATAACCCCAAGTTACCATGGTTTGATAATGAGGTTTACAATAAAATTAAATTCCGCGATAATGCTTACAAGTTATTCAAGTCATGTGCTGATCCCCAAAAGCAGAATATGTGGAATGAATATAAAAAATGTAGAAATGAGGTAGTTAATGTTTTGAAATCAAAAACATTTGCGTATTATTTCAACAAAATTGATTGTTTTAAAGATAATCCTAAGGAAATGTGGAAAACTTTAAAAAAACTAGTTAACTTAAAAACCAATGATATTATGGATCATGTAAAATTTATAGACCAAACAGGACAGCAGGTTATCCTCTCTGATAATACGGAAATAGCAAATAAATTTAATGAATACTTTGTTGAAAGTATTTTGGGTATTATTGGAAGTATTGAAACTATCCAATGGTATAACTTAAAGAACAATTTATACTTACCATTTCATAATTTTAAGTTACTAACTTTACATGATTTAAAAGTAAAAGTAAATTCGTTAATTCAAAAATTATAAAGGGCGTATATGAAACAATAGGGCATATTATTTTAAACTTAATTAATAGTTACCTCTCTTGAAACTGGCAAAATTCCATCTCAACTAAAAATTAGTACTGTTGTTCCAATTCCAAAAGTTAATAATACGGTAAAGTCGGAAGAATTTAGGCCTGTTAATACTCTTCCTTCAATTGAAAAGTTATTGGAACTGGTCGTGTATGATCAACTACTCGAACATGTTAATAACAATTCTATCTTAATAATAAATATAGTTTAAAAAAACTAAAAAACACGCTTTTATAAAGCATGTTTCTGAAAAACATCGAACTAAAAAGTTAAAAATAATTTTCAAAATAAAATTAAATCAAAAATAAATGAAAAATACTAGTATTATTGTGAAAAAAGCGTGGGCGCTGCATACCATATTTTTCGAATATCAAGCGCCTACGCTTTTTTCACAATAATACTAGTATTTTTCATTTATTTTTGATTTAATTTTATTTTGAAAATTATTTTTAACTTTTTAGTTCTATGTTTTTCAGAAACATGCTTTATAAAAGCGTGTTTTTTAGTTTTTTTAAACTATATTTATTTTTTACTTTTTAGTCCAATTTATTTTATTTCAATAGATTCGTTAATTTGCTGTGACGATTACAAGACCCTCACTCAATCATTATTCGTTTATTTAGTTGGAAATGCTTTGAAAGCGTGTATTTTGATTTCTCAAATTATATTTATTGCATTCATATTGTTGATGATTAAACATATTGTTTCAATCACTTGGAAAAAAAATTATTATTGTGAAATCTAAAAAATTGTTAGAATAATTCTAAGACAATTTCATTCATATTGTTTATAATTAAACGTATTGTTTTCAGAACTTGGAAAAAAATTACTATTGTGAAATCTAAAGAATTGTTAGATTAATTCTAAGACAATTTCATTTATATCGTTTATAATTAAACGTATTGTTTATAACCCACTCCCGGCACGGGGAGGTAGTGACTAAACATAACGATATGGGACTCACCCGAGGCAGCAGCCGCGGAGTGGAGAGTTACAAACAAACAAACAAACATATATACATACATACATACAGGTGAAGTTAATTAATAATAATAATAAAAAGCGTGTTAAAAACGATAACTTTTCGAGATATTCACAAAATAGTGTTTATTTCGAAAACTGTCAATGTGACAGCTGTCATAATTTGACAGTTGATGTAAAATTTAATTCCAAACGAAAAAGTATTCTAGTGTTTTTTTAAAAAAACGATAACTTTTCGAGATATATACAAAATAGTGTTTATTTTGAAAACTGTCAATATAACAGCTATCATAATTTGACAGTTGATGTAAAATTTAATTCCAAACGAAAAAGTATTCTTGTGTTTTTTCAAAAAAACGATAACTTTTCGTGATATTCACAAAATAGTGTTTATTTCGAAAACTGTCAATATGACAGCTGTCATAATTTGACAGTTAATGTAAAAATTAATTCTAAACAAAATAGTATACCGGTGTTTTTTCAAAAAAACGATAACTTTTCGAGATATAATTATATAACGGAGTGGAGAGTTACAAACAAACAAACAAACATACATACATACATACATACAGGTGAAGTTAATAAAAGCGTGTTAATTAATAAACCAGTCTGGGTTCAGAAAAAAGTATTCTTGTGAGTCAGCATTGCAGTTAACAGTCTGCAAATTTAAAAGTGACGTTGAAGAAAATAAGTATGTTGTAAGTGTGTTTTAGACCTGAAACGTGCATTTGAAACCATTGATAGGGAAATTTTACTAAAAAAACTTCAACAATATGGTATAGGTGGAAAGGTTTATATGTGGTTGAAAGATTATTTGCAAGGTCGTAAACAAAAAGTACGTTTTAACAATCATGAATCATCAGAGATCAACATTGACACAGGGGTTCCACAAGGAAGTGTCCTCGGGCCTCTACTTTTTATTCTTTATTTAAACGATGTTGAGCTATTTATTGATTGTAAATTCATTAATCTCTTTGCGGATGACACTTTACTGGCATGTTCTGATATAAATTTAAATATTGAAATAGAAAAAATGAATAGAATTTTAGAAAAAGTTGGAAAGTACCTCAAAATTAATAAACTAAAATTAAATGTGACTAAAACAAAAGCACTCATATTTACAACTAAGCATAAATACAGGTTAATCAATATTGATGATGTTAATTTAAAAATTTGTGGGGAAAAAATTGAAATAGTCCGAACTATTAAATATTTAGGTATCCAATTGGACCACCTACTTACTTTTGATGAACACTTTAATTATGTCAATAAAAAAATTTTAAAAAAATTATATTTCTTTTCAAGAATTGCAATTAACTTGTCAACGTCATCCAAAATAACTGTTTATAACACTATTATTCAGCCTCACTACGATTATTGTGCCTCCATTCTTCACCTATTTAATCTGAACAAAATTAATCAACTTCAAAAACTACAAAATCGTGGTATGCGTATAATATTAAAAACAAATCGTTTTACGCCAATTGTCACAATGTTAAATACTCTTCAATGGTTTTCAGTGCACCAAAGGTGTATTACTTGTCAATTATATTTGTTTTTAAAATAACTCATTCCTTAGCTCCGGTATACTTTCAGCAATTTATTCGTTATCATGGAGAAATTTATGATTACGAAACAAGATTTTCGAGTAATATTTATATTAAAAAAGTTAACTATTTGATGTCAAAGGCATCTTTATTATTTAAAGGTTTCCAAGAATATAATGAACTGCCAAAGGACTTGAAGAATTGTAAGTCATTAGAAAGTTTTAAAATCAAATTAAAAAATCTCATTAAAACCTATAAAATGTGATTCGTTTTCTAACGTTATTACTTAAAGATTATTTTCGAAAGTTATAGTTTATGTTTATTTTATTGTTTTTATCTTGGCTATAATTTAGTGATTTATTATTATTGTTAAAATGGTTCTTGGCTTCGCGTCGTTCGGGCATCTGCAGTTCGCATGCGGGAAAGTATAACTTTCCGCACTTGTTAGGATAATAACTATAATATAATCTCCCTTAACTTAAACAAACTTATTCCAATGATCCCCCAGTAATTTTTACTACCTCTGTATAATTTACGTGAACTCTGCTAAATATTATTTTATGGCTGCAATGGCTTCGTCATTCGACGTAAAACGCTTTCCATGAAAAAAATTTAAGTTTCTAAAGAGATAAAAGTCGAAGGGAACCAAATCTGGTGAATACGGTAGGTGCTTAAGCAAGCCGTTCTTTATTTCGTTCAAATTACTCAGGGCAACAAACTTGTGTGAACACGTACATTATCTTGTTAAAAATTAATGTATACTTTTGTAAACCGGGTCTTTTTTTACAAACTTCTTATCCAACTGGTCAAAAAGGTTGCAATAATATTCGAAGTTAATTGTTTTACCGTTTTTCAGATAAACAAAACTGCTTTTGCAACCCAAAAAACCTTTTTGCCGATCATTCTGACTTCACCACTTTTGGAGCTGAATAACCTGCTTAAGTCTACTTGTAGATATTCTTGTTTCAATTTAGGATCATGATGGTAGATCAAAGGCACATCTATCGTTATAAAACCATGCACAAAATCGGTTTACTTTGATTAAAACGCTCCACATTACGCTGTAAAATTACTTTTCAATTAAGTTTTTGTTGAACTGTTTACAAATGCGGCACTAACTTTCCGAATAGCTATTTTATAGGTAATTCTTCGTGTAAAATATAAAGTTCTAGTTCATGTGAGATGTCTATGGTATTAGCAATTTTACGCTTAGTCAAACTTGGATCTTTACAAACAATGTCATGTACTTGCTTAATGATTTCTGGTATTGTTGCACTTTTTGGACGTCCACTACGTGGTTCACCTTCGTCGCTTGTACGACAACGTATAAACTCTAAAACCTATCGATGCACTGTTGAAAATGAAGAAGCAGATTCCTTTAAAATTTTTATTGTTTTTTTTATGATTTTTTGTTGTTAATAAACTTTCCAAAACAGTGAATTTTATCACTGCACGATATTCGGTTATTTTTATTCTAACAAAATACACTTAAACGTCAAATGGCTTGTAAACAAAGAATGAATTCACAAATAAATAATTTTTTATGTATTCAAAAGGAAGATAATACTAAAATTTTTAAACCATCGTATATTTGTTATTGGGCTTCGGTGTGTACTGTTAATTAGAACAAAAATAAAAACAAAATTGTAAAAAATAATTTAAATCGGTTGTTAGTTTATTTAATTTAGAAACTAAAAATAAAAACCTATTTTACTAGATATTTAGATTAATAAAAACGTTTACTTTTTATTTTGATAGATGTTCTAGTTTTTTAAGAATAACAAAATCAAAGTTGAAAATATAAATTTCGTACAAACCGTCGTGTAATAGTGCAGCAGAAAACATGGTAAACACAATTAAAAATGCTATAAACATTAATTGTGAAAAAAGTATTTTATGCATAATTATAATGATCGGATCAAACCGCATTTTATCACTGATTATTTTTTTCACCTGTCAAAATATCACAATTTTGTGATTTCGTCCAATGAAAACGCTTAATCTTCAATTTTTTATGCTAAATCTAGCCAATCATTCCGGTTTATATTGATAAAACCACTAGTGGTTTTACTAGTATTGATAAAATTATAGAACTGTCAAAAATTCAATAACAATATTGAACAATCAATTTTCTTGTTTATAAGTACCTTACTATAAATCAACATTCATTTATATTATCTAAATATTCTGAAATATATTTTGTTATTATTATTATCACAATTCAATTCATCTAAACGATAATGAAAAATCAAAAATGTAGGTACTTTAAAACTAACCTGCTTCCTGGTTCTGCATGCATTTAAAACTTTTATCTGCCTACAGGCAAATGTGGTCTTGTAGGTAAACTTTAAATAGATATACCTTATAATTTTTATTTTGGTAGTTTTCTCTTTAATAATATAATTGTATAAATAGGTATAAAAATAAATATTTATTCAAATTATAACCCTGTTTTAACGACAACTGACACGATAAGTTAATAGGAGGGGGAACGGCATTTCGTTTGTGTTAATGATGAAATATAAATTGTTCTAGGAAGTTTTTTAAATAAAGTAGTTTTTGTACAGAATGGTTCAAAAAATAATCTTCTCAAATACCACTCGTCCTGTAATATTTTACTAGATAAATTTTTATTTTCCAGACTCAAACTTTTTCATTTTAGGCAAAACAACTCAAACAAACTAAATATAAAACATATATATCACATTTCAGTTTGTTTTCGTATTTTTACCAAATAAAAAAAGTTTTCGTGGAAACTAAAAATTTATCGATAAAATTTTAAGGACTCGTGGTATTACCTTTGAAAAATGTTTTGAAATTTTTTGGTAAATTGTCCGATAGGAATATGGTTTGCTGACAAAATAATTTTATATCGATAAAGATCGCGACGCCCTAAAAATGAGCGAACAAAAGGTTTACCATAGATCTTGTCCAAATATTTAAATGTTACAAAATAACTAGGTAATTGTAAAAAATTAAAAAAAAAAACATTAAATTAATGGTTTGCTCTTTAGTTCTTTCTGAAATTAAAAATAATGGCAAGACAAGGATAATTTGATCACTCTCGCAAAAACTCCTTGCATGCCACCGAAGCTCTTGGTCCGTATTTTGGTATGCATTGTGGTCGCTCACGAACACCGTTGCCAACTTAGAATTTCTAAAATCGGTAAATTAATACAAAATGGAAATAAGTAGAAACTGGCTGATTTAAAAAAAAATGTCGGCACATTTAAAAAAAGTATTTCTTTAATAAAAAAATAACTTTATTTCATCCTGTCCAGTAAATAAAGTTCCCTATTATCAATTCGGCGCTGGTAAGTAAAAAGTTGGCAATCTGGAGTGAATTGTGGTACAAAGAACTTCAAAGACGGCGGGCAAAATGATTCTATTATTCTGGTCTATATACGGTGATTATATCGTTAATTCCAAACTTATGAAATAATATTCAAACTGCAGTTTGCAATCTATAATTTAATAAAATCGTAAAGTTAATAGTAATATACTAAAACAGTTTGTTCTTAAAAAACAATAAATTCTCTTTACTACTGCTGGTACATAATATATGAAGGATGACCTCAGCGGAAGTTCAACTGATGTGGCAACATCCGTGAAACTGAATAATGGTGATTTTTGAATTTTGCTTTCTTAATACAATCTTAAAACCTGCTATTCCATGAAGCTCTAACTAAATATAGTGATCCTTTATGCTCTTAATTACATTTGAAACGGTAAACTTTTAAAGGGAATGGTAAACTTTCAGAAGAAACTTTCGACCTTCTCGCCATTTGTAAATACACTCTTTGTGAAAATTAATCGAATCAGCAGGGAAACAATAAATAAATAATTTATAGTATACAGTAAGCCAAAATCAAAAACAGAGTTGTCTTAAAATAATATTATTCATTTAGAAGCGCGTGTTTTACCGGTTTTCAAATTAAACAACAAAAACGTTAAATCACAACTTTGGTATTTACCTATACCTATTTAATTACATAATTAATACCAAAAACGACTTACTATGCATCGAGAAGGTATTTAGCACAACCAACTATAACTGTGTGCCACAAAGAAGAATTTAAGAAAGGGTGACTCAATTAACTAGTGCACTACGAAAACTTCTTTGACATTTTTACATGCGTGCTAGCATAGGTATAGTTTATCCAAAACCACTTGAATAGGCGTGGTCAACGCTCTTTTCGAATTTTCAAGAATTCTTTTCATGGGCGTACAGGTGTGAGTCGGGAAGTTAAAATCAACATTAAATAGATATTTTACTAGGTTCGTTCATATAATGACGTTCTTTTGAGTTTCCCTGGTAAAATTGTAAAAATAATTCCTATCCAAGTATGTCTAGTTATACTATACTAACAATTGGAATTTTTTGGAACTAATACAAAATGGGTAAATACTACGGCCTTGTCGACAGAGCAACCAACTAGTATTAATATTAAGTGAATTTGAATGTAAATAAGGAAATGCTATTTTTTTTTATTTTGATCCATGAACTCTATTGATAACAATCATTAAATCGTTACAAATTGTAATAAACTGAACCATAAAACGTTATATTTAATAGATCTATAATAGATTTAAACGAAGGACTAGAAAAATTTTTGGGAATAAAATTTACAGAGCGTTTCAAAGTTAAGTGGTCAAATTAAAAATTTAATTTTAAGACCAATCACAAAAAAAGTGTTGCGTACCAGCACTTATTAGCCTTCTGTATTTTTGCTTTAGTTTTTTTCTGTAGTATCATTATCCATTGTCAATGTACTTCCGAGGTATACAAATTCTTTTATTTCCTCAAAATTATATTTATACATCGTTACGTTCTGCTCTAGTTATATTACTTTATCTTTTTCTTAATTTTGGGTATTAAATTCACATTCTTAATTTAACCACTGAAGCATAATATATAAAGATTAAAAAAATGATTGTCTTTGAATTTTATCATTTTTTAAAATGAAATTTAATACTTTTGAAGGAGCAATGTACAGAAGAGAATAAGTATCAAGTGTTTAATTAATAACTTAGGTCCTTTCTTGTAATATTTATTCTGAAGAATTTAAAACATAACATTATTAACGTATAAAATGGAAATATTACTATTAAAAACTAAATTTTTTTGCCATTGTTAAGCTTCAGTAAACCGATGTTTTTTGTTAAGAAAACTGTAAAAAATAGATATGTTATAGTATATTGTATGGCAAGGGGTAAAACAAGACGATTTCTGACCAGGGCGAGAGTTGTCATTGCCCGGTCAGAAATCGTCTCTGTTTCATCCCGTGCCACACACTATATTTTTTATATAACATGCATTGAAACAGCGAATTTTGATCTCTGTAGCCAGTCGAAGTAAGACATTCTTACACAATTAAAATAATGAAATTTGTTTCTGACTGACAGTTTCGTTGTTCTGAAACTGTCTTGTTTCGACTTGCAAAACGGGGATCAGCTGTTTCAATGCATGTGATATGAAAAATAACTTTAACTGTTTTCTTTAAAATAGTCGTCATTAGTCTTAACACAATTTAAGCAACTTTGATTTTTATAAAATGTATTTAAAAGCAAAGAACAAAAAAATCAGCCAGAGTAAGACCAGAGATACGCTAATTGGCGTATCATGATGCACCTATGGTAACGTATTCCTACTCGTGACCTTATGATCCTTTTTGCGTACATGCCCGTTAATTTACCCCTTTTGTTTATCATAAGTACGCATACTTGGCACCCTTTGAGTTTCACATCCTGGGCTTGGAACGACTCAAACATAATGAGTCCGTTTCGCCAACGTGGCGACGCTGGTCGTAGCACCAAAATGTGGGCACAGCTAGCCGAAGGCACAAATGGCTATAGGACTCTTGTGTGAGCGTTCGTTGTTTGTGTTTTTTAGACACATGTTTCCCTACCATCCTTTGCTCCCAAGTACCCAACACTTTTGCTAGCCAAGTGCAATACCTTACTTGGTTATGCCGCACTGATGACGGCTAACGAGCCAGAAACATGCATGTCTGCGGTTACCATTCCTACTCGTGACCTTATGATCCTTTTTGCGTACTTGCCCAATAATTTTTCCTTTTTGTTTATATATAAATATATATATATATATATATATATATATATATATATATATATATATATATATATATATATATATATATATTTATATATAAAAGGGGTGCCAAGTATGCGTACTTATGACAAACAAAAGGGGCAAATTAACGGGCATGTTCGCAAAGAGGATTCATAGGGTTATGAGTAGGAATGGTAACCGCAGACATGCATGTTTTTGGCTCGTTAGCCGTCATCAGTGCGGCATAACCAAGTAAGGTATTGCACTTGGCTAGCAAAAGTGTTGGGCTTAGATTTATAATTATTTTTAACCGGATTGTATAAAAGAAAAAAAAATTTTTTTTTGGGGTTGCGGTCCAAAGGCCTAGTGATTAAAACACTATTGAAGGTGTACTCTTTTATTAAAAGTCAAGCTTTCGAAACCGTTTAGTTTCTTTCTCAAGACAACTAAAATGTGAACAAAATATTACATAACATTGAACCAAATTTAAAATTTAACTTACTAATAGTTGAGAATTGTAATAATAAAACCTTAAAAAACACGAAGAATAATGAAAATTTTTTAAAAGATTTTTTATATAATTATGTATATATACCTATATATATATATATATATATAAACAAAGTGCCAAGAAAATGCGTATTAATATAAACAAAAGGGGAAAATTATTGGGCAGGTACGCAAAAAGGATCAATAAGGCCACGAGTAGGAATGGTAACCGCAGACATGCATGTTTCTGGCTCATTAGCCGTCATCAGTGCGGCATAACCAAGTAGGGTATTGCACTTGGCTAGCAAAAGTGTTGGGTACTTGGGAGCAAAGAATGTTGGGGAAACATGTGTAAAGAAACATAAAAACACAAAAACAACGAAAGCTCACACAGGAGTCCTATCGCCATTTTGTGCTTTCGGCCAGCTGTGCCAATGGGTTTTCGGCTAGCAACCAGCGTCGCAACGTTGGCGAAACGGACTCATTGTGTTTGAGTCGTTCTAAGCCCAGGATATGAAATAAACAAAGTGCCAAGAAAATGCGTATTAATATAAACAAAAGGGGAAAATTATTGGGCAGGTACGCAAAAAGGATCAATAAGGCCACGAGTAGGAATGGTAACCGCAGACATGCATGTTTCTGGCTCATTAGCCGTCATCAGTGCGGCATAACCAAGTAGGGTATTGCACTTGGCTAGCAAAAGTGTTGGGTACTTGGGAGCAAAGAATGTTGGGGAAACATGTGTAAAGAAACATAAAAACACAAAAACAACGAAAGCTCACACAGGAGTCCTATCGCCATTTTGTGCTTTCGGCCAGCTGTGCCAATGGGTTTTCGGCTAGCAACCAGCGTCGCAACGTTGGCGAAACGGACTCATTGTGTTTGAGTCGTTCTAAGCCCAGGATATGAAATAAACAAAGTGCCAAGAAAATGCGTATTAATATAAACAAAAGGGGAAAATTATTGGGCAGGTACGCAAAAAGGATCAATAAGGCCACGAGTAGGAATGGTAACCGCAGACATGCATGTTTCTGGCTCATTAGCCGTCATCAGTGCGGCATAACCAAGTAGGGTATTGCACTTGGCTAGCAAAAGTGTTGGGTACTTGGGAGCAAAGAATGTTGGGGAAACATGTGTAAAGAAACATAAAAACACAAAAACAACGAAAGCTCACACAGGAGTCCTATCGCCATTTTGTGCTTTCGGCCAGCTGTGCCAATGGGTTTTCGGCTAGCAACCAGCGTCGCAACGTTGGCGAAACGGACTCATTGTGTTTTTATGTTTCTTTACACATGTTTCCCCAACATTCTTTGCTCCCAAGTACCCAACACTTTTGCTAGCCAAGTGCAATACCCTACTTGGTTATGCCGCACTGATGACGGCTAATGAGCCAGAAACATGCATGTCTGCGGTTACCATTCCTACTCGTGGCCTTATTGATCCTTTTTGCGTACCTGCCCAATAATTTTCCCCTTTTGTTTATATTAATACGCATTTTCTTGGCACTTTGTTTATTTCATATCCTGGGCTTAGAACGACTCAAACACAATGAGTCCGTTTCGCCAACGTTGCGACGCTGGTTGCTAGCCGAAAACCCATTGGCACAGCTGGCCGAAAGCACAAAATGGCGATAGGACTCCTGTGTGAGCTTTCGTTGTTTTTGTGTTTTTATGTTTCTTTACACATGTTTCCCCAACATTCTTTGCTCCCAAGTACCCAACACTTTTGCTAGCCAAGTGCAATACCCTACTTGGTTATGCCGCACTGATGACGGCTAATGAGCCAGAAACATGCATGTCTGCGGTTACCATTCCTACTCGTGGCCTTATTGATCCTTTTTGCGTACCTGCCCAATAATTTTCCCCTTTTGTTTATATATATATATATATATATATATATATATATATATATATATATATATATATATATATATATATTCCAAGTTTAGCAGCCGCAAAGGAAGCATCACTTGAAAATGCCAGCTGAGATGTTGGCGAAACGTCGTGAAGACACAAACAACCAACGGATTGAAACCCGGAACACCACTACTGTTCATTCTACCATCCGTGAAACACTACATCATAACATATATATATATATATATATATATATATATATATATATATATATATATATATATATATATATATATATATAAATATATATATATATATATACAGCTTTGATACAAAGTCAGTCCATTAGACAAAACCGTTATCCCGAGCCATCGATTTCTGATAGAGTTAGAGAAGTATATATTCCAAATTTAAACTTAGGTGATATATGTCGTAATGAATTATGAAATATATACTCGACATTATTCGCAAATAAAAAATTTGTATATCGCCTAAAAAAATTTAACATTCTTGAGCCAAACGTAGATTCATACAGATCCGATTCATGATATACTCCTACAGGTATCGGTACGGTAAAAGCTGAGCCAAGCAATGTTGCCGTATTATTACAAGGCACAAAATGTGAAAACTTTCAAATAATTTTACATTTGACCGCTTTCGGTTATAATATCATCTTAAAGAAATTTTCTGCCTAAAACTTTTAAATAAAACGTGTTTAAAATGGTGCGTAAAAGTTACGATATTTAAATTAAAGCTTGTAAAGTAGAGCAACAAAGTGCTTATTATTATTAGAACGGGACACCTTCTTAAAAAAAATGAATTAAAATTAACTGATCAAATGCTTAGTTATTTTGTTTAAGTTTATTATAAGTATTGTGGCAAAAGTTATTATAGAAAACTAGACATATTATCAGAACAAAATTTATTAAAATAGGAAATTTACAATTTCCTAAAGAATAAATTTTTTCACAAAAGACAAAATCCATAAATTCAAAGTTTTCTATAAAAAATGACATTCGTTAAAAAAATTGTCTTGGTTCAAAAAACCTGTTATTGCCTAAACACAACCTAGATAGTTTGGTCTAAATAAAAGAAATACAGTTATTATCTAAGTTATGTAAATAAAAAAAACTGTTTTATCCGAATATGGTACGCACTACTCAGTTGTATAATGTTACGTTATTTTTCGTTAAACAGGATGGTGCATAAGTTAAATAATAACCAAAATTGCATTTTTTATTGGAACACCCTGTATATAATTTTACTTTTGACATCTACACTCGATTATAGATTTATTTGTATTTTTTAAACAAATTTGAGAAATTTAGATCATTTTTTTATATTTGTGAGGTTTTTTGTTAATATAATAAATAATAACTTATATGTGTTTGCATTATTAAATCCTGAGAAAGAAAATTAGTGGGATTTTGTTAATTTTAAAAGTTTTATTTCTTCTGTATCCATGTGAAACTTTTAATACTAATACGTATTTGATAATTGTTCTTTCTACTAATCTTTTATCGCAGAAAAATAAATGATTGGTTACATTAAAAAAAGACAACGTCATAAAAAAACTAAACGCCTTTTATAAAAAAAATAATTTGAAAAGTATTTTTTTTTTTGAAAAATAGTTTATACAAAAAGGCCTAAATTTGTATGTAGATTTTATGAAAAGAATTTTTTATAGTAGAAAGTTTTTTTTTACTGATTTATAGGTCACGTTACTATTATATAAATTATTTTGTTACTTGAATTTGTATATTATGTGGGAATTTTGTAATCGATTTAAAACGAAATTGTGTCAAAATCTCTATGTATATGCCTTAAAATTTTACAGCTCTAGGTGGTCGGAAAATAGGTTTAAATTCGATTACAAAATTCCACCCAGAATGACAAAGAGAAAGACAAAGAGAAACTTAAAGGGACAAAGAACACGACGAAATTAAAAAAAAAACTTTCCAAAAATAAAATAATACACAACTTGTTCTATTAAACAACATGAAAAACACCGAGATTTTTGAAGTTGAAATTTTTATAGTAAATCTTCACACATTAAAGATGTTTTCGACGCAAATTTACCTTTGGCAATCTTTTGAACATTATTTTAAAAATATTTTTTTTATTGTAAGTACCGTAGGATCATAAAAATCACAGCTTGCAACTGTCAATTTTTTTATAAAAAAAGAATACACAATTAAAAAAGTATAAATTTTTTCGTTTATTTCGTAAAACAAAATAATCTACTTTAAAAAATGTAAGTTTGGTTTGTACGCAACTTACGCACCGAAAAATAATTTTATAATTTACTCTTTCTCCAAACGAGTTGCTATTATTTTCACGATTTTACCAGGGCAATTTTAAAAGAACATCATTAATATGATGGCTTTTTGTAAAATTCCTATTTAATTTTGCTTAGTAAGATTAGCAAGGACCACGTAAGCCCCCTAAATACATGCGCAAGCACTAGTTGACCAGTGTTAGACAGTAATGGAATGTTTAATGGTTTAACTTAACTTTAGGCCCCGCAAGTACCCGAAACATCAAGAAACCGTAAAACTCGCTTGCACTCTGTTGCATTCTTAAAATCCTTTCTGAATTTTCTGACTGACAGTCTGACTAGAATTATCGAAATGAAATACAATGAAAAAAAATCACATTTTCGAAGAAGGTATTCTATTAAAATATAACTATTTTTTAAAAAATTCTTAATTTGCTTTATTGTCGTTTATGTACAATAATTAAACTACTAAGAAAGATTTTAAAATGAAACACCTTTAAAAAAACTCATTTAAATTAATCTGTCGACATGAAGGATGTGTCATTGTCTACGTCAATGCAGATAAATCTTGATTATGTATATATTTTGATCGAATATAATAATCAACTATATATAGTATTTAAATCACAATTATTAATGCCTATATAAATCGTTTAAATTTCAATTTGGGACTAAACGTTAATAGTGGTCATTTTCGCGCGTTAATTTTTTGACAGAATGAAGTTTGGTTAGTTGTTTACATGTGGTCAAAAAAGGATTGTTCTAAATTAATGTCTTTATAAAAAAATCGTAATGGAATTCAAACGTAATAGTTTAATTGCATTGTATTTGGCTGGAAATTCACAAACAGCAATAGTTTGTCAGCTCCAGCATTTAAATGTGAATAAAATGTTTGTGTATCGAACCATAACTCGATACAACGAAACTGGTAGCATCGCTTAACGCAACAAAAGTGGTCCTAAAAAGATAGTATTATTAAAAAAAATGATTTAAAATGTGAAGAAACGAATCCAACGAAAGCCTCGTTAAAGTGCCAATCAACTAGCAGCACGTCTGCATGTTTCACCATACAGCAACCAAACCATATTGGAAAATGAACTACATTTTAAGCCCTACAAGATACAAAAAGTTCAAGATTTTACAGAGGCACAAAAAAAGTTAGGCTTGAAAAAACTCGAGCATTGAAGTCCTTGGCCAAACGTGATGAGATTCCAAAAATTGTCTTTTCTGATGAGAAAATTTTTACCTTTCAAGAGTATGTGAATAAACAAAATAATCGTGTTTAGTTAGAGCACAAGTCCAAGGATAATTTGGACGCACGTGCTGCCATGAGCAAGCAATCACCAGCTTCTGTTATGGTTTGGGCTGCAGTAACTGCGAATAGACGCACTCCTCTGGTTTTCATCGAACAAGGAGTCAAGGTAAACCAAGAGTTGTACCTCCAAAAGATCCCTAACGATGCTTTGTTACCTTGGGCAGGTAAACACTTTGGTACAAACCGTTGAACATTCCACCATATTCACCGGACTTCAATCTTATGCATTTCTCCATATTTTGGAGAGTAAGGTGACCACTAAAAAATATTGTTGTTGCATTGAAGTCAGCTCTTGTTCGAGAATGGAATAAAATTACGCAAGCCCACTTTCGGTCAGCAAGCAATGCTTACTATAGAAGACTGAAGCAAATAATCAGAGCCAAAGAAATTTCACGAAATTTCAATAAAAACTAATCAATATTTAAAAAATTGCAGAGGTTTCATTTGGTAACACTTGGTCTCAGCTACTCTGTATAATAAAATAGATGTTCATTGTTCCTTTTATAAATATTGTGAGTTGTAGAATCAATCTAGTAGTTGAGTTGGCGAAAAAAAATTTTGATATATTTTATGAATACTGATAACGAGCGATGTTGCCAATAGAAGTGGTTTGGGATTGTGCATTTTAAAACGTATACAAATAGAAGCAACCAGCGCTTGTATATAGTTTTATGCGGATTTCCTTGAAACTAACAAAACCATTCTTCGTGCAAAGTTGAGCCACTTTAGTTCAAATTTGTCCTTTACTTTTTGACTATTTACAGCTTAAATATAGACAAGTGGGTATCATGTGCGTTCGATAATGCCATTAACTTTTATTTTCTTCTGCATTAGTGGATATATTATGCAATTTGAGGTAGAAAAATGCGCTAAACCATCCGGAGCCACATATATGGCTCGGGACTGTTTTGCTGGCTCGGGATTGTGCATTCACTTTACTATGTCTGGACTGACTTTGTATCAAAGCTGAATATATATATATATATAAATGATATATCTTGACTGATCAAATATTATAAACAACTTAAAATTTTTTTGGGGATCGCAGTCACTTATTAAGAAAAACTCTTATATAATTTCCAAGCTTTCGAAATTTATTTTATTTCTTTTTCAAGGAATCTACAAATAACCAAAATGGAATATAATGGAAAACAGAAAAAATATATATATCACGAACTGTAAAGATAATTTAAACAAAAAATCTGAAATTAGTACTCTTAGCAGCATTTATAATTACATCCTAACTTTCGATTATAAATTAAAAAATCAATTATATAGATAAAAATAATTTTCATTTTACTTTCATTTTATTTATTACATATTTTATATGTATGTATGTGTATGTGTATATATGTGTATATATGTATATATATATATATATATATATATATATATATATATATATGTATATGTATATATGTGTATATATGTGTATATATATATGTATATATATATAATTTTTATTTTTTTTTTTTTTTCTCTTCCTGTATCTAAATTTATTTGTCCTACTTTGGAAATAATATTTAATGTCAATAAAAAAAATTTTAAATCATAAGATTGTCAAGAAGAATTCATATATGAATAATCTTTCCCAAATTTTGCTGATTTTCTGTTTTATATTAATCTCAACGTAGTAAGTTTAATAATATACATTTATATTTTTTCTGTTTTCCATTATATTCCATTTTGTTTATTTGTAGATTCCTTGAAAAAGAAATAAAATAAATTTCGAAAGCTTGGAAATTATATAAGAGTTTTTCTTAATAAGTGACTGCAATCCCCAAAAAAATTTCAAATTGTTTATATATATATATATATATATATATATATATATATATATATATATATATATATATATATATATATATATATATGTGCCCAAAGAAACTATCTAATGCAGACGAAGTAGCGGGTAAATGCTAGTACTACATGATTGTGAATTACCGAATTTGTGTTTTGTTCAACGTTTCGGCGTTTAAGTTATATATTGTGAATTGGTTAAAATGGCCTTTTTTTATAAACCAAAAATCCAATTTGTATTAAAACTATTGTATATCTGTTAATTTAGTGTATCTAGTACAAATAAGCCAGAATCTTTCTTATTTCCATTCCGTATTTTACAAGTTATTTATTTTGTTTTTATTTGTTTTATAAAACTTTTCATATCAAAAACTTTTCCTACAGTCACGATTTAATTTAATGGAAAAAAAGTAGCCCAAGTTGGAAATTTCTCATAAGTGACCTCTAGCGCAGATGGTCCTTATCATGTATTCCCACAACGTTATCGAACAAACCGAGCATATCAGATATTTCTCTTCAAAAATATATGATGCTGCTATCAGATTTTTTTTAAGAAAAATCAAAGTAACTTCCCAGAGCAAGATTAGGTACCGAAAATTATGCATTTGTCGTTGTTAGTCAAGGAACGCCAAGTTACATAAAAAAAGAGGAAAATACCATTTTACGGTTAAATATAAAAATTACAAACAAATCGTGTAATTAGTTAGTTAAATATTATATTGAAAACAAGACTATACTTCTTGAATAACAACTTTCTATTATGACTGTCAAGACTGACACAAAAAAAATTTATAGGGTCGAATTTAAGCTAACATCCTTAGTGCCGTGGAACGTTGCTTTTCCTCAGTGATGGTACACAGGTGCCATCTAAAGAACAACATCTTTCTTTGCTTGATATATTTTTATACGAATAACATTCTTGATTGCTACAGTATTAACGAAAAATAAGCATGGCGTTAATCTTGTCATCGATATCTTTGTTAGGGTTTAGTGTCTAATTGAAGTAATAAAGGATCTTGTTTTGTGTTTGTGTTTGGGTCAATGTCTGCTATACCTATGTAAGCATCACTCCTTCTTTCTGCATAACTTAGTTTACTTTATAATCAATACCTTAAAGGGAATTTGTTTCAGGTAACCAATTCTTGATTCTGTTTAACTACTTGCCATTCTTAGTTGTAAAAGATCGGACTTGAATTATGTGATGTAATAGGAGGGGAGTTTTTTTATGCGGGTCTCTCAAACTGTTGACAAAAGTGGATACATTTCAATACGCTTTCGGACGCAAAGGGTGAAGTATACTATTTTGGCAATGTTTAAACTCCTGACTTCCTTTCAATTTGTACAGAATACAAATATATATATATATATACAGAACGATGTTGATCCACCACTGTATGCAACGAGTGACAAATCTGGGGATGTAGTCAACAGGCCGAAGGTGAGTAATAAAACTCTTTGTTAATAATCAAGCTTTCGATTTATTTCAAATCTTCATCAGGATTTTAACTTGAGTCAAAGAAGCTTTTAAAGCATTAGCCACAAAAGATGAATACATAAAAACAAGTAGTGTAAACACGTAGACACGTACATAATAAAATTTGCTAAGATGATAAAAAAGTGTTAAGCAAACACTTATGTGCCAATACAACGTACTGTAGCGAAAATACACACAACAAGAAAAATTAAATAGAAAAATTTTTCTTTGTAAAGTTTAAACTAACAATCTTCACTGTTAATTTTGATAAAACGCTACTTTTTTAATTTTTATATATATTGTTATGATTTTCTATATTCACACAATTGTCTTTTTAGACTCCTCAGGTTGGGTTCCTCTCTTATCATTTACTAAAAAGTCCATTTCATTTTTAATAACGTTTAATATATAAATATTTTTAACTTTTAATATAACAAATTTATACAATACAAATTTCATGACATTCATTACGTCAGATACTTATTACTATTTAATTTAGATTAAATTTTGCCCACTTTTTCTAAAAAACCTTAATAATTATTTCTATTATATAAATACTACCAGCTAATAATATACTATATTAGAAATACTTATCTTAATAAATTATGCTTATCTTAGTCTATAATTCCAATTTATGCAAATTTTCCATTATTTGATCCTTTCTATCTCTCCATTTGATTTTCTATTTGATTTTTCCATACCATTATTCCATTTATTTCTATTTATTTATTACTTTAGTTTTATTTTACTTATATTAATTCCAATTCATTTTCCAAACTATCTTTTTATGACTTTTCTCATTAATCAAAATTAAAAAAAACCATAAACGTAACAACTTCTTTTCACTTTTTATTATTCATATATTCAATTTATAATCTTTTCTTATTTTTAATATTCAATACAATTCTCTTTTTCTCAATTTTTCTTATGACTTTTTAAATTCAAAATTCTGTGACATTCCAATCAATAATTCCCTCAATCCCCTTAGAAACGTAGCAACCAGGGTGAAAAAATAAGGTGGTCTAACGATTTGTTTGGCTATGTCACATTGTTTACCCTTTCATTAAATGATTGATAGATGGCTCTACCTGTTGCGGTCCGCGCATAATAATAAAAATAATTTATACTAAAATGCCATAATGATTTTAAAATAAAACTTATTTTCTTTTGCTTATAAGTATATAAAAAAATATTTGTAACATATGCTACTAAATATATTATAATTTAAAATATTGAATTATCCATACGAATGTTCAAATGTAGTTTATAAATTAAATAATTTGTTTGGAAAGTCTCCCATTTATTAATTTAACTATACAGCTGGAGGAATTAAGAAAGAAATTTAATTATTTTATCCAGCTCCCAACTTCATTCTTCGACGTAATTTTTCTTAAGTTTTCGTAAGTCCTCAAAAGTTAATTTAGGACGTTGTTCTATTAATGACGTACTCGACTTTACCTCCAAACAGTCTTGGTTAAATTTTCAAGCTAATACAAATTTAAAATTGCATGTGTTTAATAAAACTTTCCTTAATTCAATAGTGGAATGCAATGTCACCCTAAGTCCTTCTGCAGTTGCGCTACTTAGGAATTGCCTATCTATTTTTTTCTTTTTGTACTATATTCTGCCTCTATCCGTTTTATTTTCTCCTTGTCGAAACGAATTTTTTTTACAATTCCCCCGTGTGTCTGTTTCTGCCTCCTCGTCTCGTTAACAATCTTTTCTTTTTTTGCCTTCTCATTTACTGCAATTTTCTCATCAATCACTTTTTGCCAATCTTCCAACCACTTGATAAATTCATACAAGTTCTAAAATTTAAAAGAATTAAATACTTATTCAATCTTATTTAATTATATAAAAAATTGGTATATTTTAGTAGATATTTTACCTCAAAAAGTTATCTTTATTTTGTTTATGACTCGGATCTTATGATCCTTTAAAAGTGTGATGTTCTGTATCTGTTTTCTCTACTTTATACTTCCACAATCAATCTCATCTTTAATTGTATCAATGTTTTTACTATTATCACATTTTGGGAGGGCTCCTCTCTTTAACTTCTTGGCTTTAAATGTATACTGTATAGTAAAAATTGTAAATATGAAATTAAAGACTGATAATATTTTTATAATGTTATAGACAATATACTTACATCCAAAATTACTAAACCATTATATTCACGTTTAACACCTCTTATAATATCATTTTGTGAAAAATGTTTTTTACAAACGCGAGCATTTCCTTTCAATGTTACACCACAAGTTGGAACAATACAATACTTAACCATTTTACTAACAATATTCTATCGGTAGAGATGTAGGATATTATAGTAATTAGTGAGGTTATGATTCTAATCAATTTTATCAATCACACTTCCAGACGCATATAGACAACCCCGCACGCAACAGCATAGGATCCCGCCGTAGGGTGACATCTATATTAAAGATTTAGAAGGACCAAACTTTGTGACACTGCTTAAAGCATTGTGAAATACAGTAGTTAGACCACCTTATTTTTTCACCCTGGTAGCAACCAACTTTTTTTATCATTCCTTGATAATTTGCATAAATTGTTCTTATTAAAATTCTTATCTAGTTAGTCTTAAATACATTTACACTATACACAATGACCAACTATTTTGAACCATAACAATATATATACATATATATATATATATATATATATATATATATATATATATATATATATATATATATATATATATTTATTGTAAAATTGATCTACATAACTTAAGTATAATTTTTTAGTTTACGATGGCGTTTTGACCAGATAAATGTAGAAATTCAAGTCTGGTGTTCTTGTTCTTGACGCAACTGTTTGGCAGACCACCCTCAACAAATTTATTTCAACAACAAATTTTCTATACAAAGTATAAGAAAAAATTAAACTTCAAAATTTTTATTTTTCATTCCTCTTTAGACTAAAATTGGTCTGGCACGTTCATACTTGACGAAAATTTTGCCAGACCAACAAGTCGTTCTCTACTGCTTGTAAAGAGCGGGTTTTTTTGTTTTTAACATAACTGACATCATTTAATTATGTCAAAAAGTGATGTGCGCGTTTTTAAATGGCGTATACTTAGCTACATAATTTAAATAATTTGTTATTGAATTAAAGCAATGAAATGCTTTAATCCAAAAAATAAAGCGATAAACATTGTCAACTGTTCTAAATTAGCAAATCACTTGGGAAAAAATTTATGTAAGGCATTGCCAGGTTTTCATGCCTTTACTGGTTGTGATTATACGGCTGCATTCTTCAAAAAAAGCAAAACGAAACCTTTTAATATATTCCAAAAAAATAACCAGTATCAGCTTATATTTGCTTCATTAAATAATCCATTTGTTATTTAAAAAAATGTAAATTCGTTAATTTAGCAAGACTTTAGTTGTTCTACAAGTTCTACAGTAGGAACTAAAAATAATAACCAAAATGAAGTTTTTAAAAATGTTCGTTTGGAGCAAAAAATATTATTCACAATTTTCGTTAACTCTATGTGGCAAAATACCACAGAACCTCAATGTATTCGACTTGATCCTTTGGAATGTGGATGGCAAATAAATAAAGGTGACAATTCATATTAACCAAAGAACACGCACATCACATTTTGACATACTTAAATGATGTCAGTTATGTTAAAAACAAAAAAAACCCGCGCTTTACAAGCAGTAGAGAAGGACTTAATGTTGGTCTGGCAAAATTTTTGTCAAGTATAAACGTGCCAGACCAATTTTATTCTAAAGAGGAATAATAAATAAAAATTTTGACGTCTAATTTTTTCTTATACTTTGCATAGAAAATTTGTTGTTGGAATAAATTTGTTGAAGGTGGTCTGTCAAACAGTTGCGTCAAGAACAAGAACACCAGACTTGAATTTCTATATTTATCTGGTCAAAACGCCATCGTAAACTAAAAAATTATGCTTAAGTTCTGTAGATCAATTTTACAAAAAAAATAAAATAGAGATTTTATTAAAAAAAAAATTGGACACGTCATAGACTACCAGACCGATGATCTATTATTCATCTAATATCCAAAAAGTAATAGAATATATTTTTGTACTTATTCTGGTTCACCACCTTTTTACGCGGTCGCCGCTTGGACCTGGCAAAGATTAGTCAACATTTTTAAATTAATTTAAAACCATGACAACCACAAAAAAAACAATATACCATAAGGTAATAAATTATCCAAACGTATTTACAAAATAATAGTAATTGAATGAAAGCAAACAATAAAAACATTTACAAAAAAAGTCTTCATTGCAATTTAGAACAAATTATCTATGTATATATAACGGTATAATAAAATAACTTTTACAACAAATATTTAAATTGGACCAGCTATAAATGAGAAAGTAACTATTACAGCAGCTATATATTGAAGCATTTTTCGTAGTGCATCCCAGGTAAAGCGGCTTTATGACATATCAATTGGTTTCAGCTATTTTGATAAGTAAAACAAAGATAAAAACTCCCACAAAATGTTATGCTTTGTTATATATTTTGTAGCTTAATTAGCCCCTTAAAGGTTAAATTGGCGTTGGGCGCCAACTTTGTAACCTTAAAATTTCCCTAGGCTAGCTCCTGAGGGTCGTGGCTTCCTTCTGTGTTTTGCTTAATTCCCCCCAAACATCTATTATAGGGCGCGAAGTACAGACACACAAATAAAATTCCAAAAATCAGTTTTAAGTTAATTTATTTCAAAATTTAAGTATTTAAGACAAAAAATTTTAAATCAATTAATTAATTTAATCTCCTATCTTCTTTTTTTCCGATGGTCTTCCTGTCGGAGTTTCGATAGTGATGGAACAGCCCAAGTGGATGGAAGTGATCTTCCTGTCGGTGTTTCGATAGTAACGGAACAGTACTGCCCAAGTGGGTGGAAGTAGTCTTCCTTAAGAGAACTTTCTCAGAAGTAATCCCGGAATGGATGGTCGGCTTCAAAATGGCCGTCGACAATCAGCAATATTTTCAGAAATGAATATCTGCAACCTCAGTAGGGCCCTTCTCAGATTTGGCATTAGATCCTAGCAATAAAAATTAAAATCAAAACTTCGACCTTAAGTAATGTCTATCGAATACAATCGCTATCTAGTTTCTCCAACATTCGAGAAAAAATTAATTACAATCTATGTTTATATTTTATTTAACATCACAAAAAACTGACTTTTTTACAATAGCAATTGTATTCGAAAATAAAGTGTTAGTAAAATACTTAAAAAAATATATTCACCGCAATTTGAATTATTTCTAACAAATAAAATTAAAACCCAAGGCAAAATGGTACTCACCAGATAGAAGGGCGAAGGTAGTGAGAAAATTAAATCTGAATTTACCAAGAATCGCAGACGAAATGAACGAGTTAAGAAATCATTTCGTCGACGAAGCATTATTTCCTACCACCAAATCGGCAATCGACCTTCGCATCGGCGCGATAAAAATTAAACAGAATAAAAATAAATAGTCCGGATGGAATGCTCGAAAACTAACGTTACAAACGTTACAATTTAAGGTTTCAAATAATGGAAGTCCTTTTAAAATGTGTTCAATAGTTACAGTGCAATGATTCAGCAGAAAAGCAGATACACTAACCCCCATAAAGGTGGCTCACCCAAAGTGGAGATATTTATCGAAATTTATATCAAAATTAGGTGCTTTTTAGGTGCTATTTAGGTGCGAAAACCAAAATTTAGGTACACTAACCGTTTTTGAAATATTTACGAAAAACCATGGGACCGCCAGCCTTTAACAACCTGGCTGACCCATAATAAAAAAAAAACTAGGATTGAATAATCTTTAAATTAAGTGCTAATTAAGTGCTTTTTAAAACACGAAACATAAAATAAAAAATTTAAAAACTAAACGTATTAAAATTAAATATATTGATTGTGTATGGCAAAATGTCACATTTCTTCTTACACTTTGAACCAAAATGGACATCGGCAGTTTAAGAACAGTTAGAAATCGGTAAAAAAATTTTGTCCCGTAATTTTTTTAATGGATAATTCGGAAGGTCACCACTAATTTTTTTTGTTTATTTTTTTTAAACTCGGACCGCTGAGCTTAGACTTGCAACCGGTCAGTTATAAAAAATGTTAACTATGTTAAGTACAACTAAATTTGATGTACAAAAAGTGTTGAAAATAAATATTGTTTAATAGAAAAATTGATAATTTTTTGAAAATTGTTACTAGTTGAAATAACAATTAGAGATAATTGTTGAAAATAATGATAGTTTTCCATCTCTACTCTAAAATAAGCAAGGCTAAATAGGTTAGTTCAACATTCGTTGAGTCCTTTGTTTTACTACTTTAATTTTTCTCTTAGATAAAACATTTCTAGCAAAAATTTATATAAAAACAATAATTACCTATTGAGAAGTTGTTTACTTGTTCGAATTTTTTGGTTGAAATGTCTTGAAGTAAAAAAAAAAATGGTATAAATAATTTTTGAGTAATTCAGATAGGTGCGCTTTATTTTGAGTAGAGATAAAAAACGGCAGAGACGTTTTGAGTCGAGATAAAAGTCAATAAATTAACGGAGCTACGCGCAAAAAAAAACTATGGAAATTTTATGGGATTATTTCGTAGGTATTTGTACCAGTTTTTAAGTGCTTAGAAAGTGCAGAATGACACACTTGGTTATAGACTTAGGCTAACAATTTCTAGTTGACTTGGCTCATCAGCGGTTTGTTCTGCTATTGAGTATGTTGCCCTTACTGAGGACTTAAATCTTTGACAAAAAGTTTTTTATAATAATTATTATATTTGGAAGTGACCGGTAAGAAGTATTAGCTTATTTTTAGTGGTGACCTTCCGAATTATCCATTAAAAAAATTACGGGACAAAATTTTTTTACCGATTTCTAACTGTTCTTAAACTGCCGATGTCCATTTTGGTTCAAAGTGCAAGAAGAAATGTGACATTTTGCCATACACAATCAATATATTTAATTTTAATACGTTTAATTTTTAAATTTTTTATTTTATGTTTCGTGTTTTAAAAAGCACTTAATTAGCACTTAATTTAAAGATTATTCAATCCTAGTTTTTTTATTTTTTTTTATTATGGGTCAGCTAGGTTGTTAAAGGCTGGCGGTCCCATGGTTTTTCGTAAATATTTCAAAAACGGTTAGTGCACCTAATTTTTGTTTTGCGCACCTAAATAGCACCTAAAAAGCACCTAATTTTGACATAAATTTTGACAAATTTTTCCACTTTGGATCAGCCACCTTTATGGGGGTGATACACCCATGATAAAATACGTAAAGTAAAAAAAATTAAACATGCCAAATTAAAAAAACATATAAATAACAAAAATTGAAGTAACAGATTCGGTTAAAACTATTGTCACGTTAATTTATTCGTTATGTATTTTTAATTCACCTCCATAATCAAAGGTAAAATGTTGTAAAGTAAATAGTTTTCCATGTAAGAAGTCCAGTCCGTCAAAATAGTTTCTTTTGTATGTCTACAAATTTTTTATCCACATGTCTCGTGTACATTGTCTTAACGCTTTTGTACAAGTTCTGTCCGTATATAAAATTCATTTTTATAGTACGTATTTGTAAATCGCTTTCCATCGGATTTCACATGTCATGGATTACTGGTTAAATCAGATTCCTGTACCCATCGACGCGTTGGAGTACCATTTTTTTATATCCACGTTTCGTCTAAGTGAACGAATCTGATGATTTTATTGCGCTTTGCTACTTCAATAAATTTCGGAAGGAAATCGATTTTGCTAATTTTGATATGTTTCGCGTCAGTCAAAACTTTATATAAAGTAAAATATTCGTTATCGCAATTGTACGTCCAAATCTGTCGCTTCAAGATGTTTTTTAATGTTTTTTTAATGAAGTTATTGAATGTATCTAGTTAATTTTTATTCCTTTTATCCGCCGCTTCTTTACCATTAACTAAACCTTCTTTTGAGATTTTTCGTTTAAATTTAATACTAATCTAAAAAACACGAAATATTTAACAAATGTATTAAAGAAAATTTAAATGTAGTTTGATCAATGAATGAAACATCGATTCGTCCATTTTCTATCAAATTATATTTTATTTATCAAAAGGATTATTACAGAAAATATTTTATTTTCAAAACATTTTTAATTTTGATTATTGTATACAATCTGGCAACATTGTAAAATAATGAGAGACAAAATTTTGATGTTTGTTGTGTTTAATGAATAATAAGTAATTTAAATGTATAAAAATGTAAAAGTTCATATACAAGTATTAATGGAATTAAAAATGTCTTGGAACTATTTGCTGATAAAAACATTGGAATAATCTTGTAGAAAACCCAATTAGTACTTACATTAAAAACCTCAGAGATCTTATGTGAATATCCATCTTCTGAAATTTTGTGACTTGCAGTGACTTGGTAACTTTCAAACACCAACATGACAAAAACCAATACCAAAGTGAATAAGTAAAAAAAATAGTCTGCTAGATATTTTTAACGTGGTATCGTGGAATCAATATTGGGCACATCCTAAAGGGATAACATTAAGAAATAGCTTCCTAAGAAAAATGTCCATTATGGTCTGCATTTCGACAGATACCGACTGGTCTAAAAAATGTTTATCGTAGAGGACTTACATGCTTATAATTTCTGTTTATAAATAAATATTATTGTTAAATTTTGCTTTATGCGTCTGTAGTGTAGTAAATGGAACTCTTAGAAAATAAATAATTGCACACTGTATTTTTTTATAATCAAGAAATCGAGAATATTTAACTTTAAATCTAGAACACGCCAAAAGCCCCTAATGCATGATATAAATTGCTTATGTTGTTAAAAGCAGTGAAGTTAATTAGTCATCGTTATTTCCTGAAATTGTTATATAAATTTAAAGATGAAATATTAAACCTTGTACACTAAATGGCAAAATAATGCGAAATAATATGTTAAAGTAAAAAAAACATGTAGGAGAGACTGCTGATAGTGCTGATAGAAGTGAAAACGTGTATAAACTACTTAAATAATGTTTTGTAAACTAGAAACAGCTGCTACTTTTTGAAAATCAGTATAGAAATGTAAACCTGTTGAAATCTGTGCTTATTTTGTTAATAAATAAACCACAAGCTCTTAGCCCAACGGAGTGTTACAAACAAATAAACAAACAAACAAGGATACAAGTGAAGTTAATATCCAAGCGTGTTAAAAAATATTTTCTTATAAAATTGGAATTTAGTTAAGCCGTTTGCTAAAACCAAATTCGCACTGCGCACAAATTTACAGTAGTGACACCTAGTGGTAAAAAGCATAGTCTAACAAAGAGTTACATATCCACAAACAAACAAAAAAACAAACAATTAAAGCTAATATAAAGCGTGTAAAAATAAAACTATTACTCCGTAGCACTACAACCCTTGCTGGGTCCTGTCTGACCAACCAATAGTTACGCCTTCATTCCTTTCGATCTTGCATTAAATATACCTAGCTGATTCGTTGTTCTCATTTAAATCTACATCTATGTTATCTTTCCATCTAAGTCGTTGTCTTCCCATAGGTCTCCTACCTGTTAGTGTGTTTTCCCACACTAATTTAATATCGTTATCCTGTCTTCTTTCAAATCCTGCCCATGTTATTCCCATTTATGTTATTTCTTGGACTATATCAGGAGCTCCATATTATATTTCTGTGAATTTGACATTTGTTCTTATTCTGTATTGTAGCGTTGCCTCATTTTTACTGGACCAAATATTCTTTGTAGAAGACTTCTTTTACATAACCTTAATCGATTTTCATTTTATTTGAATAAGGTAAACATGCATAGGGAAGTATAGTACATTTATAATAATAGTAACTAACTTCTTTTAAATTTAAGAGTATTCACTGATAAAGTCAAACTTCAGGTAACTAGTGGCAAGGGCCGGCCTAAAGAATTTAATATTTTAATATGTATTTACTTGACTTTACATATTTGTTTTAATGTGAAAAAGCAAAGTATTAAACCTTTAATAAAAAGAGTATTTTTCATCAAATTTATAAAAAAGAAAACATAACAAGTAAACATTAATTATTTATTGGTCTAATTGGATTTTTCTTCTGATTTGTGTTATGATATTTCTTAATTTAAATTTAACTTTGCTGCTAGATCCGACTACACATGCTTTTGTTTGTGTCAGTTTAAAATCAATAAATAGCTGGTGCAATTCTTTATTGAATTCCTAACATTTCCTCATCAATTGTTGAATTGTGAAGATTTGATCCACTGTAGACCGGTGTTTTCTAAAATCCTCGATGATGTCTTAAGTAAAAGAAGTGCCTAAATCTATTAAAGAGAATGTTGGCTTGGACTTTATACCCTATATTAATGACACTAATTAAAAAGTGTTCTTGTATATTGGAATGGATGCATCTTTCGTTTTTCCATATGACATTTATGAGTTTATGAAGTTCTTTTGCTAATTTTCTGCCTCCCACTTTTATGCATTCCGCTAAGTTCGTGTCTTTTTCACAGCCTTTAGGTTTTTAATTTTTTTAATTGAAGTTATAGTTTCGTCTATTGTTGGATCTCCTACTTGTTTACTTAAAAGCTTATTTAAGTGTGCTTTTTATGTCTTGAATATATTTAAAAAAATAAAACGGGTAAAATTTAATGTTTATTTTCTATAAACTTGTCAGAAAAATAAGTAATAAATAAGTAAATGTGGTTTATGTAGGAACGTCCTGAAATGGTCATTACAATTATAGTGAGATTATATTCTGGAGAAAGATTAAAAGGAATAGATTTTTAGTTTAATTAAAGTGTTGAATTTAAGTATTCATAAGATATAGAAACATCTTTTACATGCAGAAATTACATAAAGTTTTAAACATTGGAAACTTATTATCGCTGTATTTTTATTTCACGATAAAGCCTGTTTCCTAACAAGTTATGAACCCAGGTAACGTCATAATTTAATCAGTTTATGTTTTTATTCTAAATGTAATTTTTTATTAATTTTACTCACGACTTATAAGTAAATTGCGTATTTTTTAACCTATAACTCTGTCAGTAAGTGTCAAATTATTGAGCAGTTGTGTTATAGTTTTATTTACTAAACTAGTGGAGTAAGTAAATAGAAACCTGTATTATTATGTTGGTTACTTACAGTTTTCATTAAATTAAACTAACATTTGACATTTCTCAGACAGAAGTGTCTACGAAATCGAATACTTTGACAACTTATGCCAAAATTTAAATTTTATATTTGTTATTTTTAGTTTTATACAAAACCATTTGGTAAGTCGTGGGTAAAGCATAGTACTTCACTTGAGGAACAAATTGCATATTTAGCTCGTTTCTTTAGCCCCTTCGCTCGCAAGCTCGTTCATGGGCCAAACACACTCGCTGTAATATGCAATTTACTCCACTCGTAAAGTAATATACTATTAAATACAAACTGAAGGTGTATTCTCATATTAAAGATCAAATTTTATTTAACTGTATAGACAAGTGGATAATAATGCAGACGACCGACGAATTTTTGAAAAACAACATTAAGCAGTTTGATATTAAGAAAAGGTATGTGGAAATTTGAACTTTGTGCATTATTAAGTAAATTTAATGATAAGGAGCTACACAAAAAATTTAATAAGTGCAATGAAGCTAAACAAAAAGCTAAAGGACTGATTAATAATATCTAAAAAGATTTATTGTTAAGTTTTGTGAAGCCGAATTTTTCAGCAAAAAATAGTTTAAATATAATAATTTAGATTTGATTTATGAGAGAAAAAGTATTGCTAGTCAATAGCAATAATAAAGAAACTTCTTTTATTATAATTATAATGCATATCATTTTACCAAATTTGATGATTTGATTTACAATACATAAACGGTAGATAAGCATGCCTTATTTATTGTTAACCTAAGTAAATTACTATAATGGAATAATAAGAGCGATAGAAAGATTAACCGACGATAATATTATCCTAGCTTTAGTAAAAATGAGATTTCTCGAGCAAGAAGTAAATAAAGTTCGTGATACAATTTTGAAAGTGCGGTAACTACGAACAAAAACTCAAAAAACACTAATAATAATTTGAAATAGAAATGTTCAGCCGTAGCAGTGAAAACTGATCAATTTAATAAAAACAAAGTCAGGCAAGCAATATCTCCTTAAAATTGTAGTAAAAGAATTTTATATTAAAGCATAATGTTAGAAATAGTAAACGGTTTAAGTAAAAGTTGCATATAAAACCAAAATAATATAATTATTTTTTTGAAAAAAGTAATTAAATTAATTAAATTTCATAAATGATTCACGGAAGTTTTAGTGAGTTAATGTGTTTGCTATAAAATTTTTTATTAAATTAAGCTATTTAATTATATTTAAGGATGTTATCCTTTATTACTAATACTTAAAAATATATTTCTTATTATATCATAATTTAATTATTTCAGTTCATCATTTAGTGTGCAATAAATGACAAGAATTTATCTATTAACAAATGGATTTTTGAGGACTCTTCTGGGACGTTGTGGTAAACTTAAAAAGACATACACATACGACAATTCATCGTATGTTCGGCTTATTAGTTTAAACCTACATAAACAGTTTGAGAATAATCTAATTAAAAGTAATGAGAGCACAGTACAGTAACTACGTATAAAAACTTAAATCTCATTTTGTAATATGAAGCGAACAACTTTCTGCATGTATTGCCAATGGTTTTCAAAAACGGCTTTAACGATATATAAATTTTAATTTCTTTAATCCTTTCAAAACGAAAACCAATTTAGTCCTTGAATTAAAATCTTAAATTAAGAAAATTTGTCATCCTTGTTTTATTTAAAAAAATGTAAAAAAAACTATATAATATATTATGAGACAACAATTATCCATCCAAACTTTAAAAAAACTCATGTTTGACATAACCACATTTGAACGCGTAAATCATACAGAACAGAACCTAGTAACAAGTTTTAAATATTCTTAGAATGCAAGGACTAATGGCTGATATGCGCTTGCTTTGTGGCACACAAGTTCTTTATGTTGGGATTCATATTGGAAATGGCGACTCTGAGTTCTTTTCCTAGGTGAAGCTTATTTCAATATTTAGATCTTAACAAAGGAACAGTAGCAAATCCTGTTTCACAAAGATAGAACGTAGGGAAACTAACAATAGTATATTGTAATACAAGTGTTAAAATGATAGGTTTCGTAGTACGAGTGCAGTTTGTGAAACGAACCGCGAAGCGGTGAGTTTCGCAAAGAACGAGTACTACAAACCGTCATTGTAATTCGAGTGTTACATACTATTTTTTATAATGAACTTTTAAAAGTATAAAAAAATAAATAGAATGAGAGTTTTTCGAAATATTTATTTATGTTGGCAATCTTGACACTTGTCAGTTTTAATGATTTTAAATTTGAATGTTTGTCAAATTTGTATAAAATATTCCGAATTTAGCAATAACGCTGATAATGTAGTTAATAATTTATCACAACATACTTCTTGATTTACTACCTGAACTCTTTCGTTGACAATCAGTACAGTGCAACCAATTGTGTAAAGCAAAAAGTTAGCAAAAACAGTGTTACAAAGAATCTATTTCGATACTGTTTTTAGTGTCGAAATAGAAACTTTGTGAACGTGAATTATAAAAAATCTGTATCGCTTTGGCTTTTGTTACTGAGAAGTTGAAAGTTCGATACAAAAATGTGTTAATGATTTGGTACTAAAATCTGTTTTTAGTCAAGTACTGAACGAAACGTCTATTACTTGTTCTTCTTCTTTCAATTATAGGTCATTAGGTTTACTGTCAAATGGATTACAAATCCAATTCGAATTGGACAAATTTATATGTTTTTCTGCAAAAATGTATCGTCGGAAATTCGTACCCACTCAGGTTTTCTAAATGGCCCTTCATGGTTTTTAACATTACAATATTGTGATTCTCTTATAGAGGAAAATCCTGGATACTTCTACATAATATGGGAAACATATCAAAGCAGTTTTCTTTTAACTTGTTTTTTAATAAAAGTTTTTTTACAAAATTTATGTTTTTTCCTTGGAGTAAAAGTTTAAAAATATTAAGTTTTTTAAATCAGAAAAATAATATGACCTTCTTCCTTTAAAAATACCGCTATTTCACTTTTCAGTTCATAAAACTCTTGACAACCTTACCACGTAATAACCATCTGGATGAAGGATAAAACTACAAAGATCTCTGCTGAGCTTAAATATTTTAACAAAACACAGAGAATATGCTTAATTTTAATCTTTATGTTGTTAAATAATTCAATTACTACTTCCAAAATAATATTAAGACTAGAACTTGGACGCTAAACCTTCCCGATGAATTATGCAATATGTCCAAATAATATCTGAGGATTCCTTTTTTGCAAGCGCTTGCAAACTATTGTATTTACCAGACATGGCTTGGGCTCTATTAGTAAAAATTCCAAACCAATTATTTCATTGCAAATTTGCTGCAATAAGAGCATTATTTTTATTCTTGAATATTTTGGTAGCAGTTCTTCCTTTAATAAGTTTGCAAAACAGTAATTCTACACATATTGTAATACAGAATCTGATGAAACAAATTGAATGGGATTCATTACTGAAGTCAGTTGCTTCATCAAAATAAACAGCAAATCATTTTCTAATTAGCTGAGATTCAAGCTACTTCTGATCGGCGCACACGAATTGCGGTCAAAACAGCTTTGCCCCGAACTGCGGTCAAAAAATTTGGTTAGAGTTAAGTCCTCTTAATGATGTATCGAACTGCGGTCAGAATAATGACATTTTAAAAGGGTCTTATAAATAAAATTTTATACCTGATGATAAAGAAATATGATTTTATTCAACAAATTAAATTATAACATAATGTTACAAAATTTAAACGAAACACATTTTAGAAGTCACGCCTAGAAATACTTGCTGTCCTCCATTGAATTATTTTTTCAGACATGAATTTATTTTTTTGCTGAATATCTTTGCGTACCTATCTTTTTTCATTTCTTCTTACGTCATTCATTCTAATATAAGTGTCCATCTGCATATCCCTTACAGTTTTCAAAAAAGAATGTATGTTGGGATGTGGTCCTGAACATTCAGCATTAAATTTTGAATGGAAGGACTCACACGCATTTGTAGTACGAAATAAGCTGGAAGTTGAAGATGCCAAAATATCTGGAGGAAAGGTATCATCAAGATAATTCTCTACAATGTAGTTTACAAATTGCTTAATTCTAGAATCTTTAGGTTTCTCACTGATGAGATCTTCTACTAGGCAATCTCTGACTTCCTCTGGAGTTAGATACGTGAGACCAAAAAAAAGTTTCAGCCATTTCGAAATTGCTGAGTTTTCTTTTTTGTACTTCCGTACCAATCCCAGTAATTGAATTTTTCTCCACCTAAACAAATGGAAAACATTATTAGAAAATGAAAAATGACAATTTTAATAAGATTACTTACCATGACTGGCTTAAATGGAAACGGCAACCGATTATATTGACATTCGGAAACACTTCTTGTACACTTGAGTGAATTGCAATTTCGAAATCAATCACAACACATATTGGATTCCAATGAAAGTTTATTTTAGCAATCTTCTTCTTCAATATTTCTAATAATTTTACATAAGTTCTTTTTGATTTGTTACTCAACAAACAAAATGCCACGGGAATATATACATTATTTACAAAAGCATGAATAGTGAACATTTGAACAAAATACTTAGTTCAATAACTGAAGGTACCATCCAAGAAAATTATTTCACTTTGACATAATACGATAAAACTACCATATTGTTTTTGATATCATTCACGTATAAAAAAGGTTTATTTTTAGTAGTTTTTATGTCCAATTTTTGTAGTACTTCTTAAACTTTTGTAGCATTTTTTGGTAATTCTGGTAAATTTTTCAGTCTTGTGTAGTTCAGGTTATTGCTGATGTTTCTTATATCTTTAGTTGTTAAAAACTTAAGGAATTCCTTCTGCGACTCTATTTCAGTGCGAATTAATTTTCGAGGTGTTTCCCATATGTGACCTTCTGTTTTTCTTTTTATACCATTGCTCAATTTTTGTCTCACCAGTACATTTGAATCCAAATTATGGTTGTGTGAACCAATTTTTCTTGAGAAGGTTGGATTAAATAAATACACTTTTCCGTTGCAACTTTTGTTCGTGCAAGCCCAAACTTCAATCTTTTTTAACGAACGGGATTTCCTGAACTTGTAATTTTCGAAAATTAAAAGTTCCGATCCTCTTTCACTCAACATAAATTCCATTATATTCACTACAGTTTACTTACACTAGGAAAATTCAATAAACTAATAATAATAATTTATTAAATCACCCTTTTTATACTTACCTACCTACTTAAAAGTACTCAGGTATGATTATATCATTAACCCTCCTATTGTGTGCAATGTTTAGGTACACTTATAGTGTTCGGGTCAATATGACCCGAAGTAAAAAATAATTGTTAATAATTATTTTTATAGTGTTTGATAATGAAACAGCATCAAGTAAAACTACTTTAACTAAATAAAAAAGTTTATTTGTTTATTTTACGAACAAAAAATTAATTATTAATGCAGTTAGATACACTTATAGTGTTCGGGTCAATATGACCCGAAGTAAAAAATAATTGTTAAAAATTATTTTTATAGTGTTTGATAATAAAACAGCATCAAGTAAAACCACTTTAACTAAATAAAAACGTTTATTTGTTTATTTTACGAACAAAAAATTAATTATTAATGCAGTTTTCACAATAATATTTAACGTGAGATTTACACACATATTTTTTGCAATTGCAGCATACAATGTTTGTTTTATTGTCGTTTTTGGATGGGCAGAAATAACATCTTGCTCGTTTTTTGGGTTGCAGAATTGATTCAGCTATTTCTCCGCTGCTTGTAGAAGGTTTTGGATCAAGTTTGCTTCTAGCTTGTTGAACAATTTGTGCGGCTTGAACATTTCTAGGCAAATGTGTACGAGTTTGTTGCAAAGATAAAATTAATTGATGTCCTAAATTTTCCAAGAATAGACACCTTCTGGTTAATTTTCCTTCATTCCAATTGGGATTAATTGCAGACCACAACACAAACGCATTATATGCAGATACAGGTTGTAAAAAACAGTCATATGCCATCTTTTTGTTTGACGTCGACAAATATAAGTCATTACCAATTTATCTAAAGTATCGACAGATCCTTTTGTTTTGTTGTAATCTAAAATTATTTGTGGTTTTTTGTCAATAGATTCACTTACACTTGCGTCATGATGTAACGTACTCATTAGGGTTACATTTTTGTTACGTCTTGCCATGTAAGACACAATGGTTGTTTCACGGGCAAAGCAGAATTTCGACGAATATACTTCTTTTCTGTTAGCTATGATCTGTGGAGGTAACTCAGGTTTATTTTTTCTAATCGTCCCTAGCATAGTAATATTTCGTTTTAACAGCATTTGTCCTAAATTATAGGATGTGAAAAAATTGTCACATGTAACATTATGTCCTTTCAAACCGCTAGTGAGATCTAATACTACTCTCAATCCTTGATTTTTTTCTGGATTTTGACCAGGCTGCTTTCCTGTATAAATTTGCATGTTATATGCATATGAATTAGTTGCATCACACAAGACCCAAATTTTAATTCCATATCGAGCAGGTTTACTTGGGATGTATTGTCGAAATGGACACCTACCCCTAAATGGCACTAATTGTTCATCAACTGTAAGGTTTTCAGTTGGATTATATAAATTTGGAAGAATTGAAACCCATTCATCCCATATTTCTCTAATTGGTGCCAACTTGTCCATTCTTCGACGGTCTGCTCTTGTGTCTTTATCATTAAAGCGAAGAACTCTTGAAATGATGTGGAAACGTTGTAATGACATTGTAGATCTAAATATATGACGGCCTACAGTACAATTCCAAAGACTTGACGTAGCTTCGCCATGAGATTTGTAAACTCCAGCAAGAAGTAGTAAACCTAGGTAAGCATCTAGTTCAGTTTCCAAAAGAGGCTGAAATTTATCATTATAAATACGAATTCATTCTTTATTTGACATTTGTAAAATAATAGATTTTATTTTCGGAGACAAAAATAAATTGAAGCTAGATTTTATATCAGAAATCCTTGCAGCTGAGTAACGTGTTATACCGGGTGTCTGAGTGATGACGTTTGCAGATGAAAATCTTCCTTGAGGATTCGGAGGCACAGTTGTCCATTCAATGTTCTTATTTTTTGATTTCCAGACATCACTAGACTATAAAATAACTTCACTTGTACTTGGTTGTGTTTCTTCATCTGAACTCTTACTTTCAAGTATTGCATCAGAAACATGATCTTCTGTTTCGGAATCACTAACATTATCACTTATATCTGAACAATATAGAGCGGCTTCTAATTCAGCCTCGTTTAGAGCTCTTTTTGAATACATAATAATTATTCTCTGTCAACGTTTGTGGCAATACTACTAAAAAACAGCTTATCTATGCGGTCTTACATTCACAATAAACGTGCAATATAAAACTTCAAGATTGGTATGAATAAGAACATTTGGTGAAATTAGAATTTTATGACAACATCCCTTACAAAACCTTTTGAATTTATAATAGAAAGCTGTAAAATTACAATGCTTTACCTACTAGTCAATAAAATAATTCATTTGGGTCAATATGACCCGAACACCACAAGCGTAACAAATTTATTTTTATAGCGAAAGAGAACGAAATTATTGAAACAAAAAATGAGTGCATATAGGACACTTTAAATGAATAAATGTCAAAAAATTTTAAACAAATTCCTGAACGGGCTAAAAAATTACAGGACTTTGAATTTCATTTTGGGTCAAATAGACCCGAACACAATAGGAGGGTTAAATAGGTTATAGGCAATTAAAATGATACTTTGACCGCAATTCGAGTGCGCCCCTTCTGATAATAATAATAATAATAATAATAATAATAATAATAATAATATAATATAATATAATATAATATAATATAATATAATATAATATAATATAATATAATATAATATAATATAATATAATATAATATAATATAATATAATATAATATAATATAATATAATATAATATAATATAATATAATATAATATAATATAATATAATATAATATAATATAATATAATAATAATAATAATATGTTTATTTGTTAAAAAGGTATCCCTACTAATATTATAAATGTGAATGAAAGTTTGTTTGTTACGCTTTCACGCGAAATCTACTCAACCGATCATCATGAGACTTTGTACACATATTCTTGGAGGTATTAGAAGTAAAATAGGATACTTTTTATGAAAAAAAATTATTTTTAATTTTTTACGATAAATCCCTACTTCCTAGTAATATTATAAATGTGAATGTAAGTTTGTTTGTTACGCTTTCACGCGAAAACTACTCAACCGATCATCATGAAACTTTGTAACCATATTCTTGGAGGTATTAGAAGTAACATTTATTAAAACAAATTATTTTTTATTTTTTACGAAAAATAAAAAATTGTTTGTCAAAAAATCTTAAAAAGAAAATGGAAAATACTAAAAAAACAAAAAAAGCAGAAAAAATAAAGCCAAAAAAACCTTTCTAAATTAAATAATATAACGCCACCGTAAGTTGGTGTAGTTAATATCTCATATATTTAAACGAGCAATTACTACTAAATCAACTACTATGACGCCTAACTAGAAGAAAATGGAAAAAACGAAAATACAGAAAAAATTAAGCCAAAAAATACCTTACTAAATTAAACACTATAACGCCACCGTAAGGTGGCGTAGTTAATATCTCATATATTTAAACGAGCAATTACTACTAAATTAACTACTATGACGCCACCGTAAGGTAGCGCAGTTATTATCTCACATATTTAAACGAGAAATTCTTACTAAATTAAGTACTATAAAGCCACCGTAAGGTGGCGCAGTATATGTCTAATGTATTTAATCGATAAAACGAAAAATGAAAAAAAGTCACGACAGTGTTATGTGGTATGAAGTCCGCCGGGACAGCTAGTCTATAATAAAATACAAACATTGAAATGTAGCATAAATAAACAGAGATTACTCACTGAAGCAGATGAAATCATCAGATATATCTAAAATTCTTTAACAGAGTGTACGATTTGACAAAGGAATATTGTCAAGTTGTTTAGCATAGATTTTACTAAACAATGTTGTTAACGGGTAGAATAAGTTGTTTTGCTATAGTGTGTGGTTTTTACATTTAGCTACTTTTTAAACCACTTTATATGCTGCTAACAAAGCTTTTTCGTACGCTGCGAGCGTTTTTTGTTTTAACTTTTGTTTTTTAAATAATCTGAGTTTTTCCTCCAAAAATTCACGCGGTTTACCGATATATTCCTTGTGCAAATAATATTGATATTTGTTTAGTTTTAGGTAATTAACAACTTCATTTTTCTGTTTTTTTGCAAAATTAAAGAATAATACAACTCTAAACCTAATTATTTACTTGACTAAAATCTGCAAATATTGATAAGGGTAACAACAACAAAAGATAATAATCTATGTATTTAAATAAAAGTACCAGGTCGCCTAGCTTTGCTTGTCTTATGCGGCGAAATGTACTGATTCTTAGAGCAAGGTTGCTCCGAAAATCCAGAACGGCTATATTATATTAATAAATATTATGGCCATTTTTTACATACATAGGACCTAGAGCAATCAATTCCTTGACCCCAAAAACCATTATATACGAAGTTTCAAGGATATCGTTAGAGCGGTTCAAGAGATACGCTAGACATAGATAGATAAATACATATAAACAGAAATTGCTCGTTTAGGATTATAAAATATATCAAAAACAATATAAAGCGAGAAAATAATTATGGGTCAAGAACTGCGACATAACTTTCTCCAATCTGAGCATTTAGCAGATAAAAACAAAAACATCTGGAGAGTTGAGACAGGCAAACTCTGCTCAACCAGGCCACAGTTAACCCCATGTGTAATCTCCCAAGTGTAATAGAAATTTCAGGTCGCTTTCTAGCCTACCAACTTAAAATAAGTGGCGACATTACCCGAAGAGATTTTTATAACATCGTCTAGACTGTCTAGAGCTAGAGGAAGCCAATAAATTTAACAAAAATTAGAACAGTCACAGAGTATATGCTCTACTGATTTTTATATTATATCTCTTAAATGATTTAGAATATCTGTGTTCTTCTTTGGAAAACAGGTTTATTGCGAAATTTTTCCTTGACTGATTCGGATATTGTGGTAGAATTATAACGCAACTGTATTTATACAGTGCTCAACAATTGATTAGTATTACAATGATTTCCCCAAATATTTCAAAATTTTGTTGAAGTCACAGCCATTTTTCATTGCAAAAAGTTAAAAAATATATGTTTAATAAAAATAGTAATAAACAAAATTAAAACAACATAATGGAACCAAAATTAACAATTGATTTATATAAAATTTGGTTTTGCAAAAACAAAAATAATCAGTAAATTGACAAACAAAACTTATATTACAAATATTTTGTGATTTTTTAAATATCAAACAAGGATGCGTTCTCTTCCCGCTCCGCTTTTATCTAAACTCTAAAATCATCTTTTAAGATGCGCTGGCAGAACTCATATATAGGTATAGGTATTAAAGTAAATGTTAAAGTACGCCATACATGCTACGATAAATTGTTACGATTTATCTGTGAAACCTCTTTTTTCTAAAGCTGTTAAATGCTTGATTTGAGAGGTTATGCGAACGGCACTCAGGGAGTTGGAGGAGGAGAGCGAGCGTGGATTCGATCGAGCTAGATGATAAATTATTGAAAAGGTAAAAAGGAATATATTTAAGAGAATAATAAAAGTTAAAAGGGGAAAAAGGGAGTAAAAGAAAGAGATGAAAGAAAAAGGAAAATGGGCGCCACTTATGTTTTTTATTCTGAGGATGGGGAAATATAAGAAACCCAGATAAAATAAGAAAGATATAAGAGATACAAGATAAGATAAAGTAAAATTAGATAATTTGCCGCCATTATTACACGACATATAAAGTAATCTTAAAGATAGCACTGTCTGGAAATCTTCAGATAAACCTTCAGGTAGAATAAACGATAATAGGCACTAGAAACACTTATTTGCTTGTAATTTTTAAAATAAAATAAGAAAACCGGAAAACTGTACCGTTCAAATTACACCGATAATCGCTAGGTGTATGGGGTAAAACTGCACGGTTTTCTACGATTCTTGAGAACGGTACCGTCGAACGGAATAGTACAAAAATTTCAATAGATTTATCGGAATCGGATTAAACTGCGCAGTTTTATCGGTACTTGTATGCAACAAATCGTTCAGTTTTTACATAAGTAGATAGTTTACATATAAATAAACGTTGTGGTGTCGTGGGGACTCCAGGTAGGAACGAAGTTCCTTCGGCTAATGTAGAATCGACCCAATATGAAATTATATGGAAATAAACGTGGCTACTCACGAGTAAAATGTATCTATAATGTGAGTATTCGCCACGTGCTTGTCCATGAATTCATGAGTATATACTATGCATTGGCAGGGTGGAGTGGTAATAGAGATAGGGGGGATGAAAGAACATAAAAAAAAGAGGAAGAAAGAGAAAGGTATTATACACTGCTCGCTTGTGTATACGACTGTTTAGCGGTTTTTTTCCACGGACTTTTTCTTACGGTTTTACTATTATATTTTTTTTAGTTCGGTCGCGCAGCAAAATCCCTATCTCCTTCAAGCCTGTCGTAAGGAACTTCGTTCCAATAAAAATGGGGTCTCGTGAATGGCTTGAACAATTGTTGACAGTTTTAACGGCACCGTTAAATCGTAAAGATTTATCGTAACGTGTATGGTAGTGTGCTGAACGACGATCTGTACAGTTTTAACGAAACAGTTAAATCGTTATCAATTTATCGTAGTTTGTATGGCACCCTATATATGGGTCAATAATATACGGTATCCGGACGACACAGTCCGAATTTTGGACGAAATAAAATACTTGCAGAAGCTTCTTAATGCAATAGGCAGCAGCAGCCAAAACTAAGGCCTCAATATCCACGCCACAAAGAAAATTTATTGTAGTCTTACGCAATTCGGAGGAACATCAAGATGCAAGTTTAAGTCATAACTGTTGTCAATAGAACAAGTATGAAAATTTAAATATTTAGACACATAGCTGTGTGAAGGCTGGACGTCCAAATTGGAAACTAAATGTCGAATAGAGTTGGCCAGAAGTAATTTCATAAAATTCTAAAGGGTTCTTGCCTTTATCGAATTTAACCCCAACCTTTAAATCATATTTGCAAAATGTTACGTTTGGACACTAAAAGTAAAGTCCTTGAACAGACTCGAAGCATTTAAAATGTGGATATACAGGCAGATACTAAAAGTTTTATGGACATCTAAAAAACACACAAGGAATTTCTACAAACAGTTAACAGAGAATATTAGCAGTAGCAAGTTTTGGCAAAAATACTCAGATGGTGTAACATATATTCCAATGAGTAATTCTAAAAAAAGTCTGCGTTATTATCTTAGTGAAACAATAAAATGGTAAAGACAGATTCTAAACAATAATCATCGTAGAAAAAAGTTTTTTTCAGACGTATGTACAATTTTAACTAGTAAATTAAAATAACAAAGTAATAAAAAAAAAACACAAGAAATTGATTTAGAATAAATACAAACAAAAATTTATTAAATGACATCAAGCAGAGATTAAAAACATGTTCCATCTGGCGGGACTCGAAACCGCAATCTTAACCTCGGTAACGCTCTAAACTCTAAGCTATAGATGCTTAGTAAATATTAAGCTTTTTGGTATTTTTTGAATGTAACTCATGCCATATGTAACATTTACTCATCACCTCCACCTTTAGCACATGTATGAATGACGTTATAGAGAGCGATTATTTGTCAAATCGGCAATTGAATCATCAATCTCTAAGTCACTTTTTTTGTGTCTCTTCTTAAAGTTTTTTTTTTGGTTAGCAGACCGGAACCATGGATTTTTACTAAACTGTTATATTGATATGTCTATCATAAGATTTTAAAAATTTAAAAAGTATACAAACAAAAATATATAAAATGACAATAAGGAGAAATTGCAAAAATGTAAAGTGAAAAGTTACGGGTTTAGTCCAGGGCATTTACCGGAAAAACACCCGAATAGAGGAACGGATTTGAGCCAGCAGCTAGAGATATGCGGTTTTCTGCATTGTGTTCGGGAAGATCACAGAAAACGACAGCCAAAGTTTGGTTTTCCCATTTTCAGAAAAAGGCCTTCTGGACCCGAAAATGCATTTTCCAAATGCATCATTTCCTACACCATTAGAGGAGTGACTGGAAACTCGAAAAAATTGCTCGGAAATCGTTACTTGGGGGTTTTCGGGGATGCCAAACTCGATTCTGGCATTAGAATTACCCGGGGGTGCTCAGGGGTGGCTCTGTGGAGGTGTCCAGGGGGGGAATTGCGGGACAAGTGACAGCATGCCTCGAGACCACTCCAAACTCGTTACTCGGGGGTTTTCGGGGGTGCCAAACGCGATTCTGGAATTAGAATTGCCCGGGGTTATAAATAATACAAATTTAGATTGAATATTAAGTAACAAAATATCATACATGTGGCGTCTCCAAAATGCGTCTTACCTAATTCTTGTACATTTTTACTTTCACTTTCTTCGACAGCTAATGCCTTTGTAATCTAAATATTCCAAACGTTACAATGGATGTCAAGCGCAACCGCTTGCTCAAATATGTTTCTCGACCTTTCTCTTTTTCAATCGTTCTACCTCCCCTACGCACACACCTGGGAAGTTTCAAAACATTCGATGTATTTTTGTAGACTTTCACTCCTCTGTAAAAGGTCACTGCGCATGACCTTCAATAGATTCATTGGTTTTGGCTGCCTAGAAGAGACCGCTCAAAACCTTGAAACGTTCAGTTTACTAGTTTGAGAGCATGCTGTCATTTCTCGCCCCAATTCCCCCCTGGACACCCCCACAGAGCCTCCCCCGAGCACCCCGGGTAATTCTAATGCCAGAATCGAGTTTGGCATGCCCGAAAACCCCCGAGTACAAGTTTGGAGCGATTTCCAGGCATGCTGTCATTTCTAGCCCCAATTCCCCCCCCTGGACACCCCCACAGAGCCACCCCCGAGCACCCCCGGGTAATTCTAATGCCAGAATCGAGTTTGGCATCCCCGAAAACCCCCGAATAACAAGTTTGGAGCGATTTCCAGGCATGCCGCGATTTCTCCCCCCAATTCACCCCCTGGACACCCCCACAGAGCCACCCCCGAGCACCCCCGGGTAATTCTAATGCCAGAATCGAGTTTGGCATCCCCGAAAACCCCAGAGTAACGATTTCCGAGCGATTTTTCCGAGTTTCCAGTCACTCCTCTAATGGTGTAAGAAATGATGCATTTGGAAAATGCATTTTCGGGTCCAGAAGGCCTTTTTCTGAAAATGGGGAAACCAAACTTTGGCTGTCGTTTTCTGTGATCTTCCCGAACACAATGCAGAAAACCGCATCTCTCTAGCTGCTGGCTCAAATCCGTTCCTCTATTTTCGGTAAATGCCCTGGACTAGTCCGAGTCTCGTGGAATGCTACATTTTTTCAATTTATCCTTAACGTTATTTAATATGTTCTTGTTTGTATACTTTCTTAGTTTCAAAAAATCCTATGGGAGATAGCTTAAATGAATAGTTTACTAATAAATACATAATTCTTGTCTCCTAACCGTATATAAAAATATTAGACAGGGAACAAAAAAAGTTACTTTAAGTTTAAATTTTCAATTATCGATTTGACAAATAATCTCTTATATAAACGTCATATATCCATGTGCTTAAAGATGAAGTGACTAAGTGTTACATGTGACATAAATCTAAAAAGACCAAAAGGCTAAATAATTACTAAGCATCTGTAACTTAATCTTTAGAGCGATACCGCGTAGATGAAAATGTTTCGGATTCTTAATCGTTTAAAAAAACTTAACTGCATTTTAATTATAAGTTTTTTTTTGAAATGATAAATGTTTTTTTTGGTAAATGAACTCGATTTAAATCAGTCCAGGACTCAATTACTGTAGTTCTGTAACTATCTCGCTTTCAATAGAGTGTGTTTTTAAAATCTTTACCAACGTAGCTTCAACTATTTTAATATCTTTCTGATCGTTTTTATTATGAATAATTACACTAGACCAAGAATATTCTGCTATATCGGTGATAATTTCTTAGTTTAAGAATTGTAGTTTAAAAATTTGCCGTAAGCGGTATTGCAGTAACATTATCGACATTTTCTAGTTGTGATTAGTAATTTTTTTTTCTTTATCAGTTTAGGCCAGGCAATCTGGCTCCTGCCTAATGCATTTCGTAACATTAATCCTAAATTCCTGAAAATCCATAAATCTGTTTTGAAAACCAGCACTGAGTGTGACCGTATGTCCGTAAATAGCTACTTCGCTCGGCTTCATTGTTTAAACAATGCAAATATGTGGTAAAATCAGTTTTTTCGCTCTAACTAATTTGCATATTGCCGCAGCAAAATAATATTAAAGTCATTTTTAACTGATGAAATTCCACGTCGAATGAGACGTCGCCCATCAAAATTGAATAAGTAGGTACTTAGTTATTAATAAAAAACCGTTAAAAATAAATGATTTATTTAATAATTTTTTTGTACTGCAATAAACAATTACTGACACTGAAACCTATTTCAAATGATGCATTCCGATGATATAAATATGCATTATTTTTTCTGATTTGAAATTTTTGTTATTTAGTTAATTATTTAGATTTATACTGTAACGTTTTTATCAAATAAAAACAAAGGTTTGATTTATTTTTTAAGTCGATTTATTTCCAACGAACAACTACACTAAACTATTACACTACTAAACACTAAATAAACAATAATTTATGTCTACTTTTCTTATTGCACTATTCGCAAGTTTAATTATTCGCGCGATACTGAAATCTGACTGACTTATTCCCAGTCACGATTTATATATACCGCGGCGTCATCTCTCGATCATCCCAGAGAATTCGAAAAGGGTCCTATTCTCTTTATTCTTTTTGGTAGCAGAATTCAAAATTCACATAGCCTATTGTTATTTCTATTAAGAAACCGGACTTGTTTTGAACGACAGCCAAAGGGTTGAACTGCATTATGCACTATCTACAAATGCTCAAAGTAATCAAAGATATCGCTAATTCATTGATAATCCGAAGCGCAACTGAGAGTCAGCGCGGCGGCCCGTGGAGGGGGGGATGGCGCCGACGCGCGCTTGAAAATTGAAAAAACGACTTCAAATTCGCCGCGCTGGAAAATTTGACGTATTCTTCGTAACTTTTTATCGGATTTCATTTTTTTTTTATATTGTAGATTATCAAAAAATATTAACAATTGACATACACCAGTACCGATAATTTGAAAATAGTTCATCATGAATTTGTACCTACATCTGATAAAATTAAGTAGCAACTAAAAATGATAAAATAAAATCTGAGCAATGAGCAATTTAACTGAAAATACTTCGCCGAAGTTTTCTTGCGTCTCAACTAAGAGTGTCAATCTGCACTTTTTAAGAACATGAAGATCGTTAAAATTTTCTTGTAATTCTTTAACTTAATAATTCTCTCGTCCAAAATGGAATATGTATATACTATATATATATATATATATATATATATATATATATATATATATATATATATAGAATAGAAAGTAGTCTTTGCTGACTAATTAAGAATTAAGTCTAAATTGGATATTGGGTATGCAGCAAATAAATATGATAAGAGTACTCTTTTAAGATTCTTTATTCCAAGCTTTCGGCTAGTATTACAGCCATCATCAGGGAGCTACAATAATGTTATTTAATAGAGATATAATATAATATTACTGGTATTTTACTTACAACTTGTTGAGGTTATTAATTTAATGATGTTGTTGAATAAAAATTATTAAATGAAAACATTAAATTCACAGTTTTAAATTAATATAAAATATTAAAATTAGCACATTATTAATATTATAAATTATGTTGAATAAAAATTATTTGATGTTGATATTGAAGACAAATTTGACATTATTTTTTGAATGTTATTTAGAAAAATTTTTTGTTTTTAAAATTGGAATCATAGCAACAGTTAATCAAGTAATGAAGTATCAACTAAGTTTTTGTTATCAAGTTGTAATAAATATGAAAACATTTCATTTAGATGACCTATATCTGATCTTCGGTTCATTGAAAAGGGGTGTTTATTGATATAAACCATTTCTAAAAAAAGCCTTTTGGCTAAGTTTGATTCATGACACAATACTTTAACATTATTATAATTAATTAAATGATCGTTATTAATAACATGTTCACCTAAAGCACATCTTTCAGGGTGAAGTCTGCAATCAGATTTATGAGATGTAAGTCGATCTTTTAAACGTCTGGAAGTTTGTCCAATATAGACTTTTTTTTTACTGGGACTGCTGAGCTAAGACTTGTTACTGGACACTTCCAAAAATAATGATTATTATAAAAAACTTTTTGTCAATGATTTAAGTTTTAAGTGCTTATTAAGGACAACAGACTCAACAGCAGAACAAACTGCTGATGACCATAGTCAACTAGAAATTCTTAGCCAAAGTCTTCAATCAAGTGTGTCATTCTGCAGTTTCTAAGCACTTACTAACCGTTTATTTGCAGTTTGTTCTGCTCGTAAGTCTGTTGCACTTAATAATCATGTAAATATCTAACAAAGAGATTTTTATAACAATCATATTTCCGAAAGTGACCGGTAACAAGCTCAGCAGTTAAAGTCGTGACCCTGATTACATTACAGGACAAGAAAATTTTACCGATTTTTATTGTTTTTAAACTGCCAATGTCCATTTTGGTTCAAAGTGCAAGAGGAAATGTGACGTTTTGCCATACACAATCAATATATTCAATTTTAATACGTTTAATTTTATGTTTTGAATTTAAGAAAGCACTTAATAAGGACTTAGTTTAAAGATTATACAATCCAAGTTTTTTGTTTTTTTTTATTAAAGGTCTGCTAGGTTTCCATTGGTTTTTCGTGAATATTCCAAAAACAGTTAGTGCATCTAATTTTTGTTTTGCGCACCTAAATAGCACCTAATTGTGACCTAAATTTCGACAAATATGTCCAATTTGGGTCCGCCACCTTTATGGAGGTTTCGAAATCAGCGGCCCCAAAAACCGAGGATATCTTAGCGTTTTTGGAAAAAATCTAAAAGTGAGATCTCGAACTATTGAGTATACCTAATGTTGACCTGATCAGTAACGTACTATTTTGCACCAACTCCCAAGCTCCATGTCTTAATAATTGTCCATTTTTGAGATCAATTTTTTTTTCAACATTGTACTAAATAAAACCAACAAAAGTCAATAAATAATTAAGTTAGAGGCTCGGCTGATGTAGTGGGAATGCCATCATGGTTTTTGCATCGCGGCAAAGTTGTGAGGCGCTGCTATGTGAGAATCGGCCTGTATCATATTGTTTATCATATTAAAACGGTTAAAAATGACCCAAAGTGTTTTTCTCCTATCTGTAGAAGATTAAAAGTTATTTAAATAATAGTGGTCGAAAGCAGAGAAGAAATATTGAACGTAATTTTCTAAAAATAAAAAAAAAATATTTTATAAACCAAAGAATACATATTTGGTTTGGTTCATTACAACAGTTTAAAAAAAAGTAAAACAAAAAAAATAATTTTTTATAACAAATTGTTTATAAAATAAACTAATTGAATATAAATAAATAATTTTAATTAGCTCGGTATATGAAAGAATAATATAAATAATGATTAAAAAAAATGGTTTCTTAATATTTTTAATAAATGGCGGAAAAAAATCCATTTTTGAGCAATAAAAATTTTTTTTAAGAAACGATTTTTTTAAATCATAACATTTTTTGGCACTTCGAATCAAAAAAAAATCCATTGCATCAAAAATAATGCATTTGTTTATAACAATTTTTTAAATAATAGCATTAAAAAATACAAAAAAATATATTCCTGTGACGCTAAATGAGAAAAAAAAAACGAAATCATTACGAATTAAAAAATATAAATAAACAATTGATTTATTATCATTTTAAATTTTTTAATGCAATAGATTAATTATAAATAACTGGAAAATTAAAATATTCTGATTTTTTCAACTTAAATGGATTTTTCACCTCTTCCAAACAATTCTACCAAGGGACAAAAAACTGGGTTTTTTTGTTAAATAATTATTAAGGTTTTTATGTTAACTTTCGGTTTAAAAAAATTTGTTTATTAACAATAGCATAACTAATGGAAAATTACGTAAACAAATTTTTTCGCGCAGATTATGTTTTATCAACTTAGTCCAAAGGTACGTGAATATTTTCATTCTTTAATATTGATATTTAATATATTTAAATAATTTTTTTGTTTACCGTGACTTAAATACGCGGCGCGCGAGAACGCCAAACACCCCGTTTTAGCAATGACTTTAAACAAATTTTTTCGCGCATATTATGTGTTATCAACTTAGTCCAAAGGTAGGTACGTGAATATTTTCATTCTTTAATATTGATATTTAATATATTTAAATAATTTTTTTGTTTACCGTGACTTAAATACGCGGCGCGCGAGAACGCCAAACACCCCGTTTTAGCAATGACTTTAGGGTTCCGGACTTATTTTTGTGAAATTTTCTGCTCTTTTCAGATCTTATATTTTTAATTTCAAAAATTTTTAATTGTTTTCGAGATTTTTCAAAAAAAAAACAAAACACTGTTTTATTTTCACTCTTTTGTTTATAACTATAAAGTTTCTAGAGATTTCTAGAGAATGACACCAAAATCATAATTTTAGAAACCCTCTGTGAGAATTTCTTAAAAAAGGTACTTGATGATTAGACTACTACTAACTCTATTCAAAAAATTTATGAAAATTTGACAGGAAGTACTTTTCCATTGATTTTGTATGAGGTCCTTTGTTTAAATAAAAAATCAAAATTTAATCCTGGTCGTCAACACTATTTAAAATGTAAAGGATCGTGTCTAAATTTAGTGAAGTCCACTGGCACACTTGTCGTTTCAGGAATACAAAGATTAAACTTTTACCTAGTACGGTTTAATTATAAACTTTAAATTTCTTAAATATTAACACTATTTCAAGTGACTATTATGAAATGCTAAAAATTTTAAAGGTTACAAATTAAATATATTATTATATTTACCAACAAAACAGTTTTTAAATATGACTGTAACTAAACAACCTTTTAATTATTAATTTACCATTTTTATTAAACCAGTATTCTATAATAGAATATTGCCCTACAAAGTAATAATTTCTTTGTTAGAATATAGTTATAATGCTTAAAAAGATCACAGATTTTTTACGACGTACTTCTAAAACCGTTGGATAAAGCAATATACTGGATAGAATGCATCGTAAAATATATAATGGAGCACCACATCTTTGAGTCAAATATTTTAATTTAAGCTGGTTTCATTGATATTTAATCTATGTTCTTGCTTACAATTGCTTGCTTGCATTTTTTTGGAATATTTTTAAAAATATTTTGTAAAAAAATGTGAGAAAAAATAAAAAGGTTATTATAGCTATCTCTACTTTATTTTAAAATCATTTTGCTGGACAGTTTTTATTAAATTTTAAAAATGGTAATAAATAATATATTCAACGTCGCTTTTCAGATATTGTACATTTTTCTGTTGTTGATCCTATCTTATATCTCGAAAAATTGTATTATTAAAAAACGTTTCTTCATTATTTTTTTCAGTTAAGGACATTATTTGCAAAAATTCCTCTTTTGGTTGATTTATTTTTTAGGAGCCACAAAAAATATTTTACCTTATATTTATTATTTGAATATATTATACATTTTTTTAATAATAACTATGATGATAAAATAAAAACAGTAACTAATTAAACATTTATTGAACAAAAACTTAATTTAACAACAAAAAAACGTTCTAAGATCAAATAAAAAAAACAATAAAAGGCCCAAAAACATTAAAATACCAATTGTCAATTAAATAAACGCTTACCTATATATAGATACTCGTAGAAATATGACTTGAGTAAATAGACTCTCAATTACTATTAAAGTTACCAAAATAAGAATGATATGGGTTAAAAATTTCCTGATTTATTTCAAGCAAAATGTTATTAAGAAAATCATTATAAAATAAATTTATAAATAAATTTGTTTAAAGAGTGTTGGTCCCTTTTAGTATTAATTAAAGTATTAAAGCCAGTTCGCTTAGTTTTAAAAAATTCGAGACGAATAAAATATAATTCTGCATACAAGCAATTGTAGCAGCCGATCACACAAAGAAACAAATGTATACTATAAGAAAATTAAGCAATAACAAAGATGAGATTTATATACTAATCAAATATATGAACCAAAAATTGTTTCTAAAATTACTCATTTCAACTTGAACAGTCCAAAAGCATAAAGAATGGTAAAGTATCCATCCACTACCATAACGTAAAAGGCCTCAACAATTGACCAATTTTCATCTAATGTAAGTAATTTAAAGTACAACGTTATTGCGCTCTTCGAAACTAGGCTTAATCCATAAGTTAACTTCTACGATTCCTAATGCTCCTTATAATGTTATGTCATGTTAATATTAAAACTATATTTGTCATAGTTATTTACATTTTACCATCAAATACTTTAGAGAATTTTGAAATCTTTTGAGATGGACTTACAAGGTTAAAAATCTTGCATTCTCAAAGGTTAATTTAATTATAAATTTCTTAACTCTTTTAGAAATGAAACATTACAACAAAGTTTTAAATAATTGCGGTGGTATACTGGACCTGGTAATAAGTAATATAAGTTATTCTATCAATTCAGAAAATAATGGACTTTTTCATGAAGATGCTTATTACTCTTCACTATACTCCGTTCACTTTTTATTCCTATCTCAGTAGAAGCTCTGTTAGTATAACATGAAACATGAAATAACATGAAATTCGCCCAGTATACAAGTCTGAGTTTACTCTTTTGTGAGCTTGTTAATTGTAAGTACAATGTTGTCACGTCTTTAATTAAAAATATAATTATTTAATACAAATATCTTAAGTAATTAAATCTGCAAACCAAATTTAAAACGTGCAGAAAATAAGTCAATATATTTAATATTAAATTGAATACTAAAGTAGTTACGTCAGTTTTCGCTGCAAGTAGTATTATCTAAGAATGGTCTATTTGAAATCACATGAATTTTGACTGATATTCAAAATAACACATTGCTTTGCACAGAACAGCTCCCTGTTTATAGTCAATTATATTATTTTATTGATCTAGAACGAAAAATATACTTTTATATTTACATTTTATTACAAATAAATAATATAAGTAAAATTCAAAACGTAGCACATATACATATATTAACTAGAAACGTCTAATTCAACTTTTAAATTATTTAAGCAATAGTAAAAAAATCATTTTTACAAATGTATAATAAAACTTTTGAATTATTCAAGCAGTGGGGAAAAATTATTTCATCATTTTTAAGTTTATCATAAAAACTCAGTACTTAAATTCTATATCCATCTTTTTTAAAGTTTGCTATTTTACATCCAAATGGCATCCTGGTGTGCCCTTATTTTAATAATGGCTGTATGAACATAAAATTTCACATCCAATGGGTTTATTAAGGAAACTATACTCCAGTACAAATTTGATTTTCCTGGTCCGCTCTAGGTGGTGTCGCATTTGACTTAAATATGCAGATGTTTTGATAATGTTCTTTAAAAAAGAAATTTTTCAGAAAAATTAAGATTTGTTACACAAACCGATACAATGAAAAACATAATTTTAATAAATTACATAAAAGCAACTAAAAACTAATACTCCGGGAGCCCAGACTACAAATATCAAGGGTGGATTCTCGAGAAATGGTTAGGAAATTTGTTATTAACAAATAATTTGTTACTAATAAACCAATTGTTTTTTCGCAAAACAAAAAATATTACCGTAATCCTTGACTGGTTTTAAGCCAAAAATGTTCCTATGTATTTTTTCATCAGACGCACTGTTTTCAAATTAAAAATTGTGAAACATTCGAAAAATAGCATTTTTGACATGTTTCAAATTTGCATAACTTTTTATATAATTAATATTCTTCAACTCTGCGATTACTATTTGACTCTTAAGATCATAAAGTATAAGATGAAACCGGTTGCTATACGAAAATACCATCTTTTTGTTACTTTTTAACGCTATATACAATATGCATTTAATTTCCTGTAACGTACGACGTATGAAGGGTATGCATATTGTTTATAGTGTTAAATAGTAATAAAATTATTGCATCTTCGTATTGCCACCGATTTCATCTCCTACTTTATGATCTTAAGTGTCGAATGGTCATCGCAGAGTTTTTCAAATTATTAAGGATTTTTAATTTGAAAAATACATAACAAGGTTTTTTGCTTAAAATCATTCAAGAATTACGGTAATATTTCTTGTTTTTCAAAATTTTTGTTATAAAATCTCGCAACATATTTTTTAAATCTGCGATGACTATTTGACACTTAAGATCATAAAGAATGAGATGAAACCAGTTGCAATACGAAAATACAATCTTTTTGTTACTTTTAAGGCTATAAACAATATGCATTTAATCTCCTGTATCGTACAACGCACGGTGTATGAAGGGTACCTATACTAAATCCTTATCTAAAACAATCACTAGAAATGATTTTCCTAATTTTACATTTCAACTAAAATCAACTGATCAAGTGAAGAAAAAGAATATTAAAGTACCTGTTAGTGACATCTAGAGATTTATATCATTAGCCAATGAGCGAAATTATCCATATCAATCATTGTTGCAATATGACTTATCGTATGATAATGCTTTATTTGATTAAAATGATTTCATGAAAAACAACAACAAAAGTCTTTTAACTAAAAATTGGGAAAAATTCTTCCCTCTCATTTAAAGGAAACTTTAAATACTGATGAAACTCATTTGTTAAATAATTGATGTTATGTTTCATCACGTACAATATCATGGAAAAAAATGCAGACATTTGAAGATGTTGCCAAAAAATTTATAAATTTGATACAGTGGATGGCAGCATTTTAAAATATATCTAGAATAGGTCTAATATTTGCCTCAAATTTTGCAAAATCCATAGAGACATCAGAGCATATAAGCTGTGTAAAAAGTGAATCAATATGCTATATAATAAGATTATTTCTAAAACTCCAATGCCGAAACAAGAAGAAAAATTTTGGAGTAGTTCAGAAAACAAATTATTGTTGCAAGATTTTATAACAAAAATTTCCTAAAACAAGAAATATTACCGTAATCCTTGAATGATTTTAAGCAAAATACCTTCTTATGTATTTTTCAAATTAAAAATCCCTAATCATATGAAAGATAGCATTTTTGACATTTTTCAAATTTGCATAACTTTTTATACAACTAATATTTTTTAACTCTAAAATGACTATTCGACACTAGATTATAAAGTATGATATGAAATCGGTTGCAATACGAAAATGAAATAATTTTATTACTTTTTTACGCTATAAACAATATGCATACCCTTCATACGTAGTACGTTACAGGAGATTAAATGCATATTGTTTATAGCGTTAAAAAGTAACAAAAAGATTGTATTTTCGTATTGCAACCGGTTTCATCTTATACTTTATGATCTTAAGTGTCAAATAATAATCGCAGAGTTGAAGAATATTAATTATATACAAAATTATGCAAATTTAAAACATGTCAAAAATGCTATTTTTCGAAGGTTTAACAATTTTTAATTTGAAAACAGTGCGTCTGATAAAAAAATACATAGGAATCGTTTGTGCTTAAAATCAGCCAAGGATTACGGTAATATTTTTTGTTTTGCGAAAAAACAATTTGTTTATTAGTAACAAATTATTTGTTAATAACAAATTTCCTAACCATTTCGCGGAAATTCACCCAAGATATTTGTAATCAGGGGATCAAAATACATAAAAAAACTTTGGTGGGGCCTTGTCTCTTTAACGGCTACGAAAACCCTCTGGGCTCCCGAACTATAATACATATGCAGATTTAGATGTAACGTGTCAATGTTGTCGGTGTATTTGTATCCTCTTCCATTTATTTTACTGGAAACATCAGAGTCACTATCAAATCCAAATTCGGAATCTTCAGAATCTGATTCCTCCAATAAAATAATTAAAGGAGGAATATTGTTATGTGAGCAGTTTCCCATGTAAGTAGTCCAATCTGCCAAAATAAGTTCGTCTGTATGTCTACAAAAATTTTGCCACATGTCTGGTGTACATTTAGTCAATGCTTCTGTGCAAGTTTTTTTAACTCTATCCTGGTCAAGATAAGTAGATGTTATATGTTTGTTAAAATATGTCTTAGTAAACCCCCATGCTATATCTATTGGATTGTAATGACAATGCTATGGTGGTATTTGAAGTACTTCATGTCCTCGTTGTTTAGAAATTTCATCCACTACATATGTCCTTTCGTCAGTTTTATAAGGTAAGATTATTAAGTACAGTTGTTTCTTTGTTATTTTTGAGTCAAACGTAATGTTATTGTTTATCAACCATTCCTGCAACATCGCTTTTTTCGCTAAAAAAGAGGATGGTTTGTTAAGTTAAACTGAATGGTATGGCGCGGTGTCCATGACCACCACACATTTTTCTTGAAATATGGATAGAACAGGAATGAATTGATTAAAAACCCAGTTTTTAAAAAGGTCACCATTCATACTTTTGTGATAGTCAAGGTATGTATTCGAAGAGTCTTGTAACAAGTCACGTTCTTCCAAAAATCCAGTTAAATAGTAAATCGCTTTCCTTCGGATTTTAAACGAGCTGGATTACTTTTCAGGACAGAATCGTGCACCCACTGACGCATTGGTCTACCCGTTTAATAGATCCATATTTCATCTAGGTACACGAATCTTACTCTCTCAGTAAGACTCTTCAGTTGTTTATATTCCCGAATGAAAGCGATCTTATTCATTTTAACGCGTTGTTGTTCACATAAAATATGTGGACCATTTATTTTTTTAAGCTTAAGGCATAATCGCTGACGGATAATATATACCTTGTACCGACGAGACCCAATAGGTCAAAACCGGTCTACAAGTTATGTTGTCCCTTCTAGCTGCAAACTAAAATGGTTGGTTTAAATAACCTGTTAGATATGCCAACCCCATTTGACTTTGGAGTGTAGTAAAGCGATAGAATAACTAATATTATTCATTTTGCAACATTTGTTCATTAATAACTCGCTTTATTAAGTAAGAAACTATTACAGTTTTCCGTAATAATACTTTATCTATATATACATATAATAAAACTGTAGGAATGTATATGTTTGTGCGCGCATCACATGAAAAGTACTGAACCTATTCGAATGCGGTTTTCAAAGACGTATTTGTCTTCTTTTAACTTAACATCTGGTGTATAAAACTTTCTTCCCCTCACCCCTTTAACGGGGTGAGGAAAGAAATTCTTATACAAAAGGCAACACGCCACGCGAACGACGTCGCGGGTACATCGAAATAGAACCCAAAAATGTGGTTAAATTTTTTTGACTGTCTGTATGTTTGTGCGCGCATCACATAAAAAATACAGATCCGATTCGAATGCGGTTTTCACAGATGTATTTGTCTTTTTTCAATTTAACATCTGGTGTATAAAAATTTCTCTCCCATTCCTTATATGGGGTGGGGTAAGAAATTTTTATACAACAATCACACGCCACGCGAACGACGCGACGTTGCGAGTACAACTAGTTAATAATATATTTTTTTCAAAGTTAAGAATTATATTGTACTGAAGTAGATTTAACATAAATTATGAGCTTATTTTTTTGTAATTGCACTGTAAATAGTTTGTACTGTTGGACAATAAACGCATTATTATTACTCTTTTAAATTATTCTTTTGTATGTAAGTAAAAATGCCAACCACTATTTAATTTACTTTACTTATTTACTTTTTAATATTGTAACATTTTTATTTCATACTGGTTAATTATTTCTATTTTTAGGTACAGAACAATGTCTTTTGGTTTTCTAACGGTCTTTTTGTTTCTAGAAACTTAAATATTATTAGATATTTCCTACCTCTTTCTATTGTCTTTATTTATATAGAGGTTATTATGAGCCGTTTTTATAGAATTCTTGTCCTTAAGCGCGTGAATAACCCTTCTTTTGTTTCGAACAATATACCCGCGTTTTTAACGTTAGAATGCAGCAACTACCCTTTATACTACGAGAATAGATTTCTAAGAATTTTATCAGTTCACGAAGACCGCTGGTCACGTAGTTACATCTGTGGCTTTCCTTTAGTTTTTTTTGTTGCGTGGAAGCATAGACAAATCACGCTTCCAAATTTTAGCGTAAATTGATCGTATCTTGTCACTTCGTAAGGAATGTATTTTAAGTTTTAGATTGTACAGATTAGACCAAACGTAAAGTATCTATTATACAGCATTAAGTTTGGCAAAAAAAATTATGGTTTTGGGCTAAAAATGCAGATAATCATGCTGTACGAGTTATCTAATAGCCCAGGCGAAACGTACATTGAACTTACATTAAATGGAGTATTACTGATTTTTGAATATGAGTTTTGGACCATTACTGTGAATCTAAATCCTGATTTGCAACCCTCGGGATGCTGTGCTAAAAAAATGGTGGCCGAAAAACTGCGATTTTATCGCACTTTTTTTGGATTTTCGCTAATAACTCTTTAACCGTGCGGATTTAAAAAATTATTATCTCCACCTTTTTTAAAGTAGATTAAATTTGCTATAAAAGGAAACCAATTCCATTTTTCTAAGTCAAATAGCAAAAGAGATATGGCTCTTAAAAGATCGGAGTTTTTTTCCAAAAAGTGAAAATTTTAGTTTTCTTCATATTTCGTAAATATACCCTCAAAATAACCAGTCTTACAGAAACGTTATCGTAATGAAAGTTGAAGGAAATAGGATGTGGGAAAAAAAGTATTAAGTAAGCCGAATGGAAATACAATTTATTTACACCAATTTTTTTTTCATATTAATTATTGTTTTACTTGAATTTTTTTTCGTGATATATTTCATACTTCGATGTCATCCTCACTCGAAGAATTGTCACCGAGGGAAGAAGTTACATTTCTACAGGACTTGCCCCTGCAGAAATTGCACAAAGCTGAGCATTTAAGTCCAGCTTTGCGACAGCTGCAACCCCCAGCGCAGCCCTTCTTGCATTTACAGGATATGAATTGCAAAAGTGTTTGTGGTGCTGGTTCCATTTCGGTGGTAACTGGTAGAAGCCCCAACTCGTCCAACTTCCACCCCCAGTCCGTGGGGTTTTTATCTACTCCCAACCACTTTTGCACCTGCAAAGAATATACAGTGATAGTGATTAAACTAACATCGTAAGAAATTGAAGAAAATGAAAGGAAATGTACATACCTGGTGATACACACGATAAGCGTGTTGTTTTGCCGCTTCCGTTGTTGGAGGAAGACGAGCCAGGTCGACTTTAGCTGCAGCAGCTGATCTGATGAACTGGAGGTATCTTAAATCGTTGAGCGTGGTATTCCCATCTCCTCTATATACTCCAACGAGGCACTTCTCTCCAGCTGTGGCTATTTCTTCATGTGTTGAATTTGAGTGGAGGAACACCTTTGCTTGTTTCAATAACTCGGGTTTTTTAGGAAGGCGGTTACAAATTTGGTTTTCCCCATCCCGAAAGGGGCAGAGGTTGTATCACAACCGCTGAATGCATGTATGAACATGATTGTGCCGGGAGGGTAATCACAGGTTCCGCTGGTGAATGATGTAGTTGAATAGTGCACGTCTGGATTACCTCTACCACTTTTCAGAAGGTATACATTGTCCATTTGGTTACCTAAGCCAACCAGAAGCACAAGAAGGTCCACATCTTCTCCGATGATTATTACGTTCTCATAGGACGCGGCTTTGGATATTGCAGCTCTCACGATGTCCGCATCAGCGTCTTCTTCTGACACCATCACCTCAACACTTTGCCTCTCAAACCCTGTTTTTAGCAGCTCTATCAGCCTACGTTTATTGGCGTCATTTGATAAGAAGTTACCTTGTTTTACACTAATCGTAGTTTCGGCTGATAGGATAACTTCATTGCAGTTTAGGGCTGAGTATCGTCTGAAACGTTCGGCATTCTTGGTACTTTTTTGAGAAGCGTTCTCCGGGTATCCCTCAAAAACCACAGTAACATTGGTCCCAAAATGTTTTTTCACGAAATTTATATATCCGTCAATTATGGCATTTACTGACGAGTTGTGGTGCCACACAAATTTGTGAAGTAAATAGCCCCCATCGACCACGATGTGGGTGTGGATGTTTCGCGAAATATCAGTGGTGAGAAATGTGAAGGAGGAATACAGAACTGATTTCGTTCCCTTCCTCATACCACCCTCATTGAAGAGCGACAATAGGTATGGAGCCAATTCGTATTTGAAATATTTTTTTAACTCAGCGTTTGATTTTTTAATGATCGCAACTCGCTGGAATATGGTTAGGGGGTCAATTTCAATCTTTTTGTCTTTCACTCGAATGGAATTATTGACGCTTGCCAAGGTTACATCTTTATGTTTACGTTTGAAACCAACGTTTCCAAATGTTTGGTTTTCTATTTCTTCAACTCGTTTAGTTCCTACTTCATTGGCATTATAGCAATTGACATCATCACCTCCAACAATCCCAGTGCTAATAGAAACGATTTTGTCTGTAACGGGAAAAGGGGGGTGGCCCTCAAACCAATTTTTTAATTGTTGTGCATCAAGGTTGTCGCGAATAATTCGAGTGGCTCTCATGTCAACATGCTGTTCTGAAGTTAAACAGGAGATGTTACAAAAACGTTCTAGTTCCTCACAAATGTTCACCATATACACAGTCCCGACGGTCCACTTTACCAACACACTACTTGTAATCCCACGACCTATCAAACCTCCTTTACTTTTCAAAGACCTCATCAGGGTTTGCTCAATCGTTAAATCTGACCAGAGGCCACTCCAAAATTTATCAGAACGACGGATGGTAAAATTTCCCTCAATGAATCTGGTATACTCGCTAGAAGTCATTCTTTTTTTGAGGTCTACCATGTCTTGCAGGTATAATCGTGCACTTTTAGCATAGAAGAAATGACCTGCCGAGTGGAAATATGGCGGCATTTTGCTCACTGTTTGAAGGTGAAGGTTCCAGTCACCCATCCGCTCTGCCTGGATGAACTGTTTCATCAGAGTAGTGAGATGGAAGTACTGGATCCAAAGCTTTGATGTTGGTCCATTCATTTCCATTTTCTTCAACGCATTGTTAAACTTGATCTGTAGATCCTGGAAAAACTCCCTTTCCTCAGCTTTCAGTACACAAGATCTCTGAGTTTCACTGAGCAAAGTTTCAATTTCCTTCTGTTCGTTCTCTGTGAGTTGCACCTCACCCGAAATTAGTTCGAATAGTACCAGGTTAGTGAGAGTATGGGCTCTAACTGCTCTTGCGTACGCGTGACCATTGAGCATTTTATCGACGCTCTTACTGGCGTAGATTTCCTCGAACAGTTCCTTTAATCCACTCCCTGCCATGATTGCTCCGATGCAACCCATAAAAGACATTAGAAGATGGAAGCCTCCAAGTCTTACTACCACATTGTTTAGTTCATTACTGTTCTCAACGATATCGCGTGCTTTCATGAAGAGAGGTTGATCAAACGTGACAAAACTTGTTCGTTGACCATGGGCTTTGGTTTTATTATTGGCTTTCACGAGAGCTGTCATGATAGTGCTATAATCTGTGGGTGGAGCACGAATGAATGGCAAAAAAATTACTTTTGAACGCTGATAAGAGAGGCCATGAGTAGCTTGCTCCATAAAACCATTCCATCCTGGCAGGCCGGGTGTATTATGCCATTTTCCAAATGACCAAATTAGGTCTGGAGCTGTGGGTAGTGATTCAGCAGTGGCAGAGAAATCCTGCACCTTCTTTATCGATATAGCTGATAAACCTGCATTTTTTTTACAGTGCATTGTTGGAGTTGCGTGGTAGAAGAACTCCCTATTGTTTCAGCAGATACACGTTGGTTTAATTTTGGAATGATTTTTTGTGGTAACACAGCTAAGTGCGGGGTCACACACATGATCCCACCCATTTCGTGGAAAGTATTTTCACCATCCAGCGTGCATACATTTATATCAGCGTTGTCATACACAAATTGCACAAAAGCATCTTTCTCAATGGGCGGAGAGGATGAACCCTGCATTATTGCTGAAGTTTCTAGCCTCATAGCATCTTCATAACTACAGCAGAAGCCCAGGGATGAACACAGGTTGACAAGGTTCCTTGATCCAAACTTGCGATATAAATATGTACCAACCGAGGTCAGTAGTGAAGATATGAACGAATTTGGCCTGACAGCTGTTATAAGCGCATGTGAAAAAGCAACACATTTCCTCTTCCAGCCACTGACACCCCTACGCTTATGTTTGAGGATAACAGTTTCAAAGAAAAGGAGTACTGACTCGGGGACGTCAGATTCAACGTTGGCCAGAAAATCATCGGATGCGGGATACTGATTGGTTTGGTAAACTTGAGAGCGGATGTCTTCTAAGATGATCTCCGCCGCAGCCTTCACAATTCTCGACCTTTCCTTCTCGGCATTCTTTTTTTTGTCATCATACCATTTCTCATAAAGGATTTTATGTCCTATATTTTTAAAGCAAACGATTGGCGGCTGACCATCTCCGGAACTAATCACGATGTCTTCTTTATATTTATCAATGAGATGCTGTTTGATGACTCTTACATCTGGAATGTGCCCACCTTCAATCTGGGCCAACAGTTCATTTAATGAGAATTGGCATTCCTCAGTATTCTCTTCCAAGTACGAATCAATAGTCTCCAAATCATGTTGAACAGATTTCACTTTTGGGCGCCCTCTTTTCTGTCCCGTTGTTTTTGGACGGGAGAACAATTTCTTGTGACAGTTTTGGTGGTATCTAATCAGCAGCCACCAAGTCCTCAGTTTCATGGTCCAGGCGCTTAATAATTCCCTTTCCCCAATCATCACCTCTACGTTCAGCTTCTTTTAGAAAAGAATCCCTTGTAGAATGTAAAGTTACAGGAAAGATGACATTTCGTCTTTCTTTGGGTAACTTTGTTTGGAGTTCCAGAAAGTTTTCTGGTATAGTCTCGCCACATAGAATGCAGATTTTTCCAAGTTGAGAGCTCTTACGAGATGATCTCAGGGTTGCTGTAGCCTGACCTTGGGACACACAATCTCCTCCCCGACTTTCAGACGCTGTAACATTTTTTGGGGCAGTGTACCTCTTCCGACATTTATCATGAACTGTGACTTCATTCAGCTTAGAAAGAAAATTTGTGTGCTCTGTTAGTTTTCGTTTTTTACTTACAGTTATTAGAGACTGTATTCCTCGTTTTTTAACTTCCGTTGGTGGACCATTTGTCATGTCTTGCAATGAAGTCATACACATAAAACAAAAGCCCGGTGGAACTAACATATCGACACTTGATTTTGACTATAAACTCACTTTAAATAATAAATTTACTTGTACACGGTTTCACGGTGATTTCAAACACTAAACTGAACTGAAAGAGACAAGACGCGTCTGTTCTGTATGGTTTGATGAGGTGAAATAGGGGAGGGGATGAAAGATTTGGGTTTACTTAGATTTTTATTTGTCAGTGCGTGACCTTCACACCCTTGGAATTCGCTATTCGGACCGGTCCATTTTGTTGCATAAGGGGTGGCAAGTGGTATGCACATGTAACCGTTATCAAGTATTTAGGTTGATTCCCAGATTTCAATTAAGTAGTACTGTTTATTAATGTTATGTTTCAATTGGTTTATTATTCATTATTAATGCGTTTATTTGTTCAATATATGAAACAGTGATAAGTCAGTTAATAAATGAATTAGAAAACTAATTGTAGGGTATAATTTATACAGTCCACTAACTAGGAAAAAACACAACCCCAAAAAGTACAATTCCTCTAATATAATAAGAGAGATATTATTATACTAAAGAGATATTACAATTTTCATTACGATGAAAGTTGTTCAGCTTATGAAACGAATTGACCTTCATTCAATGAAAATTATTTTTCCGGTATTTAACTAGAAACATGAAGAAAACTTAAAATTTTCACTTTTTGGAAAAAACTCCGATATTTCAAGAGCCATATCTCCTTAGCTGTTTAACTTAGAGAAATGGATTTGGTCTCATTTTATAGCAAATTTAATCTAGTTTAAAAAAGGTAAAAAGAATAATTTTCCAAATCCACACGGTTAAGGAGTTATTAGCGAAAATCCAAGAAAAGTGCAAAAAAATCGTAGTTTTTCGGCCACCATTTTGTTAGCACAGCATCCCGAGGGTTGCAAATCGGGATTTGGACTCACAGTGATGGTCCAAAACTCATATTCAAAAATCAGTAATACTCCATTTAATGTAAGTTCATGCCTTTTTTGTGTACTTTTCGCCTGGGCTATAAGCGACCACTGCTTTCTCAGCTTATGAAATAAGTAAAACAGATCACAGAGAAATAAGCCACCAGAGTTTTAATCCAATTATATGGTCAGCTAAAAGTGTGCGATAAAGTTCTATTTTTTTTTTATTATTATTAATGCAACATCTTACAAAATTATTGCTATATTTATTATAAAATTAGCTTTATAATTTTTTTCACAATTCTAAAGAAAAAATTCTTTTTATAATAACAGAACTCAGACAAAAGAATCAGTTAATTTGCTCACTAAATTCAACATAGCTTTATTTTCAATAAATCCTTTTTTTTATATTTAGTTGCTAATAACTTTTTGTATTTGCTTTATGTATGACACATCCTCTTTTGTATTAGTTTAACCAATACACCATTTTGTTTTATGTCGATTAACTTTTTTTATTTATATACTATATTTATGCCGCAACAAAAGCTGTTAAGTTCGTTAAATACTTTTTTATAAATAATCAGGCTTAACTTATCCAACTTGTAACTGGTATTTTGTTGTTGTCGTTAATATATTTATTTAAAATCTTAAAGCTTTTTTTTATTTAACGATTTTGCTAGTTTCTTTAGTATTTTAAGTCTAACAAGCAAACAGTAAGTACGTAGCTATCTTACAGAACTTTTTATAAAATGATATTTTTTAATATGTATATATTTAGCAATTTTTTTTATCACCGGTATAAACAGCTTAGAAAAAAATACTTAGATTATCACATACCTTATATATATATATATATAAAATAAACAAAGTGCCAAGAAAACGCGTATTAATATAAACAAAAGGGGAAAATTATTGGGCATGTACGCAAAAAGGATCAATAAGCCAGAAACATGCATGTCTGCGGTTACCATTCCTCCTCGTGGCCTTATTGATCCTTTTTGCGTACATGCCCAATAATTTTCCCCTTTTATATATATATATATATATATATATATATATATATATATAAAAGGGGTAAATTAACGGGCATGTACGCAAAAAGGATCATAGGATTACGAGTAAGAATGGTAACCGCAGACATGCATGTTTCTGGCTATAGAAACAAAAATAAGGCTACTTTAAAATTAATATTTATTTCTAAGAAATCAAGAGAAATACTGCGGTGCCAGATACAGTAAATAGAGGGTATCGTTATGATTGAACTGTCACAATATAAGAATCTCGAATCTTAAATTATTAAAAAAGTGAAACAGACATCTGCCAATTTCAGTTGAGTTTGATCGGTTAAAGTGGAAACTAATGACAAAAACCTTAGATTTTCCACTCGGATATATTCTGCGATTATCTTAAAGAAAATTTCAACTGTAAATGTGCTTAAAAATTTAGGTATACACTTAAAACTGTACAAAACAAAATAATTTTATTTTTATTTAAAAACAGTAACTAATTTAATAGACTAGCGGATAGTAGAACGATTGTTAAATAAATTCTTATATAATATGTTAATTTTATGGGTTTTTTATGTTAAAAAAGGCACTATAAACATTCGTTAATGTGCATCAGAGTGAGAAACGAATTTTCAACCTGCAAGGAAAATAATGTCTTGAAACTTTCGTTAAATGAATCCCAATGTTATACACAAAAAGAAAATTAAAAAACAAGGCATACCAATCCAGAGAGCATCTAAAATTTTACGGATGAGGTGAAATTTCAATATTTTTAAGTTGTCTGAATGATTTTTTAACGTTCGTTTTTGGAAAATTAATGCAAGAAATGTGAATTTTGGCGATTGGAATTTAATTCAAAAAGAATAACAGTAATGAGAAAAAAATTTACACCTTAGAATAATTATTTAAAAAGATACAAATAATATATGGTATAAACATTGGCATTTATTTCTATTATGTACCTACTTTATTTTAAAAACTTAAAATAAACCCTGTAAAAAAGAACCACTTACGAATCATCTAAAAACGATGCCAACAATTTCTGTGCTACAAACTGTAGTTTGGTATTTTACAGGTTGGCATTCAAATCTACCATATAAAAATTCGAAAAGTGGTTGCAAAAAGTTGCTTGCCGCTAACATCAGACACCAAAATGTATTTTATCTACTCTACCTCATATTATGTACCAATTTTTAGTTCGTGAAAACTGTCATTATAGACAGCAGTGCGTGAAGGATTGAAAGTGTGCGTGAAGTAACAATGTATTTTAAATGGGATTTACTTTTTCGCACTGTTTTTGACACACCTTCATATAATCAAATATCCTTAGCATTCGCGTTGCCATGGTGTTGCTATGACAGCATTAGTTTTAATCTATACTAATATTATAAAGAGAAAAGGTTTGATTTTTTGTTTGTTTGTTTGTTTGTTTGTTTGTTTGAAATGAATAGGCTCCGAAACTGCTGGACCAATTTCAAAAATTCTTTCACCGTTGGCAAGCTACACTATTCCCGAGTGACATAGGCTATGTTTCATAAAAAAAAAATGGGGATCCTTACTAAAATGCGATTAATGTAACCAAAAATGACCTTAAAACCATTACATCGCGTGCGCTAAGAATACTAGCCTCAAGGTCAAATCTTCCAATTAGTAGGGATCGGTTTTTCTCATGGCCAACCGCCTAAGGCGGGTCGAGCACCTGAAAATCAATTTATTTTGTAGCCAGAAAATAAAACAACATGTAATATTGTTTACAGGGAAGCGTTGACCCAATATATTTAGTGGCTTTTGTTATTTTTCTTTAATCCCTGTGCAAAGCCGGGGCGGGCTGCTAGTATCTTATAAATGAATTGAAAATAAATATCGTTCTTGTAATTATTTTTTATTTGATTATCGTAGATAAAATATTGTATAAAACTGTTTCATAAATAACTATTTTCTGCTGATTGCAGAGCCTCGAGCTGAAGAAGGTATTTTTTGGGCAGTTTTAATCTTCTGGATTAAGTGATCGACTAAGTTTTTTGAGTGCTAAAAATGTTATTCTTTGTGCACAATTGTTTATTAAAAAAATCTCAAAATTGTAAATAACACTTTTTGACAACGATATCTTAGGAACAAATCAACTGATTTTGATTTTTAAAACGGCATTTGACGTCATTTTTTGAGGTTCAGTACTGATTATGTTATGAAATTGATCGTTGCAACTGCCAAAACGGTCCAAAATTAAAAAAAAAAGATTAAATTACATTTTCGGTTTTTTTGAAAAACTCTCGAGTAATGATAATCGACTAATTTTCTATACTAATATTATAAAGAGAAAAGGTTTGATTTTTTGTTTGTTTGTTTGTTTGTTTGAAATGAATAGGCTCCGAAACTACTGGACCGATTTCAAAAATTCTTTCACTGTTGGCAAGCACTATTCCCGAGTGACATAGGCTATGTTTTATTTTCAAAAAAATAGGGATCCTTACTAAAATGCCATTAATGTAACCAAAAATGACCTTAAAACCCTTACATCGCGTGCGCTGAGAATACTAGCCTCAAGGTCAAACCTTCCAATTAGTAGGGATCGGTTTTTCTCATGGCCAACCGCCTAAGGCGGGTCGAGCACATGACAATCAATTTATTTTGTTGCCAGAAAATAAAACAACATGTAATATTGTTTACAGGGAAGCATTGATCCAATATATTTAGTGGCGAGGAAAGGTTTATTTGATTGTTTGTTTGAAATGAATAGGCTCCGAAACTACTGCACCGATTTTAAAAATTCTTTTACCGTTGGCAAGCTACACTATTACCGAGTGACATAGGCTATGTTTTATTTTCAAAAAAATAGGGATCCCCACTAAAATGCCATTAATGTAACCAAAAATGACCTTAAAACCCTTACATCGCGTGCGCTGAGAATACTAGCCTCAAGGTCAAACCTTCCAATTATGATCGGTTTTTCTCATGGCAAACCGCCTAGGGCGGGTCGAGTACCTGAAAATCAATTTATTTTGTTGCCAGAAAATAAAACAACATGTAATATTGTTTACAGGGAAGCGTTGACCCAATATATTTAGTGGCTTTTGTTATTCTTCTTTAATCCCCGTGCAAAGCCGGGGCGGGCTGCTAGTAAATAAATATATCTTAAAACTTCAGACCAAGAGTTCGACGCTAGACACCAGGTACCTCGGAGACCACCGGCGTCATGAAATTTCTGTTAATAATTTTTTAACTATTTAACATAATGCACTTTGAAAATGCATTGTTTCTATGCACCAAATGCAATTTTCTTCTTTGGGAGATTTACAAAATTTTCTGACACTCTCTCGAATGGAATGCAAAAAGTTGCATGACGAGTCATCTCGCTGCACAAAATTGCTAAGTCCAATATGCTTCGTTGCCTTGACTAATACGAAAACCGCGTATAAAGAAAAACTTGCTTAATGTAAAGTAAGGAGTTGGGTCAAAGAAATCGTAAATTCTTCACAAGTTTATCTGTTGATTAATAATTTAGTAAAAAAATATTATCTATGAGAAAAATGTATTTTTAGATGTTTTTTCACCAATGTGAAGATTAATAACGAAGAATATCAATTTTTTAATATCCATATCCATAACTATACATATAATAAAACTGTAGAAATGTATATGTTTGTGCGCGCATCACATGAAAACTACTAATCCTATTTGAATGCGGTTTTCAAAGACGTATTTGTCCTCTTTCAACTTAACATCTAGTGTATAAAAATTTCTATCCCATTCTTTAAATGGGGTGGGGTAAGAAATTTTTATGCAACAATTACACGCCACGCGAACGACGTTGCGAGTACAACTAGTTTTCATATAAAATATTGAATCAGTTATTGATGTTTTAAGGGGCTAAAAATCTGTGGACCACAAATATGTGTGCAAAATGTAAAACAAATTAGGGATAGTGACAAAAAAATAAGTTTAGTAACCTATAAAATTGGATAATTTTTTTGCTTTTGTCTAAAATTTACCAGTAAAGCTACTATGGACATATTGATACATGTTGTTAGTTAAACTCTTTTATTTAAAGTAAAATTGCCGTTTAATTTTTATTATCTGTCTTATGTTTTAAAACAAGATTTCTTGGATAAATGAATAAAATAATTGTTAAACTTTTCTAGGGATTTGTGAAAACCCATAACAGGGAAAAAATAAGTAGTAATTACAATTAATGATTTCGTGAATTTTTTTTGTGTTCCTTATGTTTTTTGTGATTTTACCCTAATTATTAGGCTTTTTATTGGTAAGCAAAAAATCGAAAACATTTTTTGCACTTAATTTAAAAAAATACGTCAACATTATTACAGAAAACATATAGGTTTTCTTTATTCAGGTCTATGTTAATTAAAAAGAAAAACAGATATCCCATTGCCCGAACAGGGCTTTTTTTGCTTATTTCCCAGGGGTAAAACCTTGAAGTTAAAAATTTTTTTTTAATTAGACAAGATACTGTATTTGCTTGTAAGCGTGAAGTTATGGATAACACTGTTATATTTAAAGTTCCGTATTTTTTTGGGAAACTTTACCATAAACGGTAATAACTTAAGTATATTTAAAACTCTATTTACAAGAGTAGACGTCCAAAAGAACCATACAAAAATTACAGAAATATAATTTTTTTAAATGTTTTGCAGCCAATGAAATGCAGAAATGGTGTTATTTTTATTTATAAATTGGCTTAAAAAATTGTTTTGTTTACATGTAAGTAATAAGTAATATTTATTATAAAAAACATTTAAGATCCTTGGTTTCTGATTTTGCTTATATTTACTTTATATATTACTAGCGGACCCGCCGAACTTCACACCGCCTAACACTAATGTTTTTTCCAATTTTTTTTTTTATTTTTACGATTATTTTTTTGTATTTTTTATCATATTTTCTCGTTAGTTACCAGTTTTTACTATTATTTATAGTACTTTGTAATTTATCGGTTAGGTATATTATATATACTAACAGCGCCACCTAACGGTGGCGTCATAGTACTTAGTTCTGTAAAAATTACAGGTGTAACTTTATAACATGTTAACTGCGCCACCTTAAGGTAGCGTCATAATGATTAATTTCGTGATAAACGCGTCTGATAGCTGCAATATTCAAAGTGCTATAGGGAAAATCGCGGCCTCCGACGCGCTATTTATAGGCACGCTGCCGCCGCCCCGCAATTTTAAATCTGTAATATCTTCAAAAATATTTATTTAAATCTTGTGTTGTAAAGCACCATATAGATCTATCTTAAATCAACAATGTATTTAAGCTATTTAATTGGATAAGGATTAATGCTGTGTTGGTTAAAATCGCTTCGAAAATTAGCCATTATTTGTCGTAAAAAGTAAATGACAAAAAAATGTTATTGTGGGATATCCATAAGAGATAGACATATACCATCGCGGAGTTTTCTGTAGACCTTTTCAATGTGTACAAATAATTATTACATTATTTTGATAAATCTCGTAGGGCTCAGCCCGCGTTTGCAATGTAAGCGGAAAAAAATTGATAATTAACGACATCACATTAGAAACCTCAAAAATAACAGTATTTCTCCACTATTTAATGGATGTTATTATACATATAAACCTTTCTCTTGAATCACTCTATCTATTAAATAAAACCGCATCAAAATCCGTTGCGTAGTTTTAAAGATTTAAGCATACAAAGGGAAATAGGGACAGAGCAAGCGACTTTGTTTTATACTGTGTAGTGAAGTGATAAAATAGCAGGAAGAAACATATGGACATATTTTTTAACTATTAAAAAAATGCATAAAACAATAAAAAGTACCTACTTAAAACTTGATTTAGTACTAACAGGTTTTAAAATTGCAGTCCAAAGCGCAGAAAGTAATATCTTTGCAAAAACGCATCTGTCTTACGTGTGATATTGCAAAATTTAAAAGTTGTGAGAGTATAGAAACTAAAAAATAAGATTAAACTCATCTCGATATCTCTGGAACTATAAGGTCGTTTGAACTTGGTAGGAATATTCCTTACGGGAGGTAGAGGTCAGCTAAGAACGGATTTTATGAAATTCTACCCACAAGGGGGTTACAAGGGCGTGAAAAAAAAAAATAAAACTTAAAATCTATAAGTCCTACAGGTTTAAAACTTTGCAAAATAGTTATTTTTATAATTTTGAGGGCAATTGTGAACGGATTTTACCAAATTCCACCCGCAGGGGGTGTTGCGTAGGTGTGAAAAAAATTTGAAATCTATACATATAATAAAACTGTATAAATGATAATTCTGTACATTAAAGATATTTAAAAAATATTTAGCGGGGGGTTACTACATTGATATAGAACTTAAAAATGTGGTTAGTTTTTTTTGTCTGTCTGTATGTTTGTGCGCGCATCACATTAAAACTACTACATGTGCTTAAGGAGGAAGTGACTGAATGTCATATCTGACGGGATTTGAGTTCATTATAACGTTTCGCTTCCTAACCACTTGATCATCCAATAGCTTAAGTGGTTAAAGCATGCCTGCGTATAAGGCAGTGATGGTGGGTTCGAGTCCCACTGGATGTGACATTTTTTCAATTTCTCCTTAATGTCATTTTAATAATTTCTTGTTTGTATAATCTCTAAATTTTAAAAATTTCAAAAAACAGTAGTATCTATCCACTCTTTCCTTACCATCTTGTAGCTGTGACAAGACTGATTTAGCTCCCTCTTGCTGGCGTCGGTATCCAGAATAAGCTTACCGTCAGGATGTGGCTGACGTCAAGGGTTTGGCAATGTCTAAAAAATTCTTGACATATTGTCAGTAATAAGAACAAAGACCCAAGAAACTTTGGAGCTGATGTTTGTCGATAGGGATTGGCCATTCCTGAACGGCTTGAATCTTAGCGGGGTCAACAGCAACGCCATCCTTGCTTACGTTATGTCCAAAATAGTTGAGCTGTCTCTGAAACAAGTGGCATTTTTTAACATTTAATGTTAGATCAGCTTTCTGTAATCTTTTAAAGACTTCTTTCAGGTTGGATAAATGTTCTTTAAAGGTCTTGCCCATTATGATAACGTCATCTAGATAAACTGGACAAGTTTCCTATGACAAACTGCGGAGGAGCATTACAGAGGCCAAATGGAAGGACCGTGAATTGCCATAACCTTGATTCACTGGTAAAGGCAGTCTTTTCTTTGTCTGCAGGATTCTTTTTAATCTGCCTAGGTCAATGGTAGAAAACAAAGTAAAATTTGCCAAAGCGTCGAGAGCAGCATCAATCCTTGGCAGAGGATAACTGTCCGTATCAGTGACATCATTAAGCTTTCGATAGTCGACACAAAACGGCATTAATCTGTCTTTCCACTCCACTTCTTCCCAATTCCTTCTGCCTGCTGTTTAACTATTTATCTCTTGCCTTTTTGCTCTACCACTTTTCTGCCCTTCTATACCTGTTAAGTTCTTCTTGCTGCTGCTCTATTTGCTCTCTGTGTTCTTCTGTTGTCTATGGTTTATTTAGTTATTTTTATGTTTTTTCTTTATAATTAACTTTTATTAATATTTGTTTTACTTTTTTTCTTTTTATTTTAATTTAAAATACCATTGTGTTTTTCTTTAACTTTTAAAACGCCTTATATTCCTTATAATCCAAAAGTCCATAATAACCGTTAACGTATGCTTTTATCTTATTAAAATTTAAATTGTCAAACAAAAAAAAAACGTTTTTTCTTTTTTTTATGGTGATTAATATCTCGGCCAGTATTTCTACACGCCATAGAAAATTCGAAGTGGTTGGTAAAACATTTAAGACACTAACTTTACATTTTGTACACTCAATTTGTGACCTCTTTGATTTTTTCTTTGTGTTTCAGTAGGCACATCTTCGAGATGTAGTTCTCCCAGGTATACTGATTATAATCACTAACAGTTTTCGGACAGTTCAAAGTAATTTTACCCTCAGTTTTGGTCGTCCTCTGTGCTGTTGCCTTTTCGTTAACTTTGTGTATCGTGTATCGTTGTGTATCGTTGGTAGCGTTACCCTTCCTTGAAAATATTTAAAATTAATTAAGCAAGAACTTCCTATATAAGCAAACGAGCCAGAGTGATGGTAGGCGTTTAAAAAGCAAAAAATACAAGAAATCGAGAGTGGAACTGATGACAAAAACGCATGCTCTTGAAGTTGATGTCTTAACATAAGAAATGAGATAATTTAAGCGTGAGGAGAATTATTAATCGACTGTGGTTGTAGATGGTTCATAAATAATCAGTCATGTTTATGAACCCTGGTGTTTGTTGCTGCTTCAACCGGCTAAGTGAGTTATAAATGTTAAATACATTGTATACACTTCTTTGATGCTCAAATAAGAGAAAAGGTAATGTCAAAGCTTATTGGAAGCCGGTCTTTTTGGACTCTTGCCAAACGTATCAATAACAATTTTACAAATAGTTCGTTTCTTTTACTCACAGCAGATGACGGCTCAATAGTTACGTCCTCCACAGGTAAGGCAGAACTCTTTGCCAAAATATTCTCTTCAAACTTGACACTAAATCCACTGGACAACATGGCGCTACCTTCTATTTCACTGGCTCCCCTCACAATGAAAAATATTTAGGGTTAAGCGTGTGCGAAAGTCTTTGCTACTCTAAATACCAACAAAGCAAGCGGCCCTGATGAAATACCTGCTTTACGCTGAAAGGCTTGTGCTCCTGAACTAGCGCCAGTTTTCACTAAACTATATCAACTATTATATGATACTGGTATGTTTCCAATACCGGTAATATTAGAAATCTGGCCGTATTGTCCCACCGAAGAGGAATGTCTGATCTTTCCCTGTTTTACCGATACTTAAACGGATTTTGCATTAAAGAACTCCACTTTATAGTACCTCCACTGGCTAGACCAGCCAGAGCAATGCGACGGGCCAACTCCTACACCCTTATACTGTTCAGTGCCAGACATCGAGAACAGATAGATATAATCGTTATTTTATTTCCAGGGTCTCCAGATTGTGGAACTCTTTACCTTTCCACGTCTCTTCCACTTGCCTTAACCTACGGTACTTTAAATCCCAAATTATTAAATTGCCTCTTCTGTCCCAACAGATGTTCTCGGTACATTTGTATTTAGGTCTGTACCTACGAGGACATCCTTAAATAAAAAAAAAACAAGAAGGAACTAATTTTTTACATTGTCTTTCCATTTGGTCACTAAAATATTACCGTGGTGTTATCTTCAGGCGGAACTCAAAAAGTTTTGGAATGTATCCGTTACTTCAAAACTTTTTTCTTTCTTCCCTTTTAAATAGAAAATCCTAGTAAATACCCAGACTCGGCACAAGTCACAGCTCAGACGTTGAAACCTCTCTTAATTGGTTTCAGCGGCATATACTCTTTCAAGCGTGATCTTCCTTTGAACGCAATCAACGGACAACATTCCACTAGGTTTATCAGATCTAAATAACGTAGTACACACAAGTAAGAAATTAAGGGCCTTACTTTCTACAGTTTATCAAAACTTTGGTTGCTATTTTGGCATTGCTTCGTTATCGTTTTAATAAAGAAAAAGCAAAATCTTTAGAATTTTTGTAAGTTATATTATGTCACAGTGGAAATTTCTATCAGACAACGAATACAAACGCAAACTCGAACGTAAATTAAGTCTCATTATGATTAAAACTCCAAAAAAAGTCTTTAGATCCTCAGCCGACCATTTCAACCAAGATCCCTCTTGAAATGCATAACGCTTCGATTTGTAAACAATTTTACCAGAAAGATTTTCGTCAAACAGTGTCATAAAAATTGGTCTCGGAAAATTTGCCGAGAACAATTTGCCGACGGACGATTTGCCGAATACAATTGGTCGACTGGAAGATTTGTCAAATGAAAAATATACCGAATGGTAAATTTGCCGATAAAAAAATTGCCGACGAAAGATTCGCTGACAACATTAAATTTGATGGTTATTTTACAGGTATAATAAATTATTCTACTGATTTTAAGCACAATATTTGTTTCTATGGACTTATTATTTTATGTATGAAATAAAGTTGGATAATTACACATGGGTAAAGAATATTTAAATATAATTCAATTCCTAACTAATAATATGAAATAACTACACAAACACATATTCAAAATATTAATAATCTTTATATACCTAATTACCTAAACTATTATTGAAGTGACTATCTTGTTCAGTAAATCTTCTAGGAATCACCTTTCTAAATATTTATAATTATCAGGTATTTATATCATACCAATTTTTATTTCTATAAAATTACAATATTTTGAGATTGTGATTTTCAAAAATAAATTCTGCTACTATCTACTATCCATAAGATAAGACCAATATTATTTCTATTTAATTACTCGATTTTAAGATTATAATTTTTAAAAGAAATTCTGGTATAAGTAATTTGCAAATGTATTTGTTAATTTATATTAGGTTTCATAGGAAAGATCTTAGAAAAGACTTATTTCAAAGAAAGAATTGGATATAAGTACCTATCCATCGGTTACTATCAATATAAGTTTTAATATTTATTTCCACTGCTTGTATTGGAGTTAGCAAGAATACTGCAGGATGTTTGCCAAAAGTGTCAAGCTTGAAAACAACAATACGAAATATTCGTCAAAAGGAAAAAGCTGCTCCCGCTTTGCCACATCATCGAAAGGATATTGTTTTTCCAGAACAATATAAGAAAACACAAGATGGAGAAACGTTTTTGCTCTACGATTCAAATGAGGATAGAATACTGATCTTTAGTACCAATAGAAACATTTTACTCCTGGCTGGCGAGAACCCCTTATTGGACGGTACGTTTAAAACTGTTTCACATTTATTTTGTCAACTATTTACAATACACGGGTTAAAACAAACCATTCCGCTGGTTTAAGTTATAACTAGATAAAGCAAAAAACACGTACATTTGTTTGCAAAAGTTAAAAGAATTTATGCCTAGAGTCTCACCAAATACAGTTATGACAGATTTTGAAACAGGTATAATCGGTGTTTTTGCTGAGGAATTTCAGACCTCAAAACACCGACGATGTATTTTTCCACCATTCGAAATGTATTTTTGAAAAATTTTGTTAGAAGGTTTAACAAATCAATATCAAACCGATGCGGAATTTGCAGTTAAACTGAAGTTACTGCCAGCTTTAGCATTTGTACCTAAAACGGATGTAATTATGGCATTTGAGGCGATATGTGGAGAAAATATGCTATCTAAAAAAGCACAGCCAATTGTAGACTACTTTGAAGACACTTTGGTTGGTCGTCCTCAAAGACGGCGGCATCGCCGCTCACCACGATTTCCTCTAGATATGTGGAATTGCTACGAATCCGTAATACAAGGAATACCAAAAACGAAGGCTGGCATCGAGCGTTTGAAACACAAGTTTCTGCAGACCATCCCAACATATGAAAATTTGTCAAAAGCATCCAACGTGCGCAAACATGAACTACAATTAAAACAATACGTAGGTTCACCTAGTCGTTAAAAGAACCGCGATTGTGCTGAACGAATAGCTGCCTTTGTAAGACTATGGTTACCCGTTACCATAGTCAAAAGGATCTCATGGTTCATTAAGAACCTGGGATTTGACGGAGAATGAAGTCCTGTGAATGAGGGTGCACAATAAGCTGTACTAGCTGCGATGCAATCTCATGGTCTACCCCTAAGCCTGGCCCTCTGTTAAAAAAAGCCCTTGTAAGAAATTATAACGACACAACACCTGCCGATTACTTGCGTGGAACAGCCTATAATCTGACATATTAATAAAAATAAAAAAATTAAAAAAATAGAAAAAAAACACAACTTCTAAACACGCCAGCATTTTTTGTGCTGCTTGTCCCTTGTCGAGATAAAGTGTGAAGGAAATTTGTTTCAGTTGGGAAACGAAAAAACAATGGTTAAATATTCTCTACCTATATGTAATTATCCAACTTTATTTCATACAGAAAATGTGAGATATGGATTATTGGAGTCAATAGAAACAAATATTTTGCTTAAAATTAGTAGAATAGTTTCTTATACCCATAAAATAAACCATCAAATTTAATATCGTCGGCGAATCTTCCGTCGGCAAATTGTTTAACGGCCAATTTACCATTCGTCAAATTTTCCATTTGGCGAATCTTCCCGTCGGCCAATTGTATTCGGCAAATCATCCGTCAGCAAATTGTTCTCGGCGAATCTTCCGGCTCCCCGTAAAAATATCAAGTGGTGAGTCGCTCATAGAGATGGTTGGACCACATTTTCAATAAAAGTTATTGATTAAAAGAGATGTGGGTAGCAAATATGGACTTATTATCCAGTGATAATCATGATTCTCATTTTTTTTTTTTTTTTTGGCTGAATTCGTAAGATGTTATATCCTTAACTGAGCTGGTTAAAAGCGTTCTAAGCTTAATGTTATCTTTATAGTTAATTGAAGGTTCAAAATTTGGATCAACCAAAGAATTATTGCTGCTAAAATCATCTTCGCTTTCACATACGTCTAAATATTTTCGATTTTCAGAAAACCGTGGTTGACGGTGTACTGTGTCTATTTACAAAAAGAACATAATCCTTGGCATCCGATTTACCTTCTACATTTGAATCTAATACTTGATTATCATCTATTCTGTCTAAAAAGTTAACTTTACCGATTTCTGAAAACTCATATTATATTTCCTGTAAAGAAAAATAGTCATTACAATAAAATTGTATTACAAAATAACCTTTGTCAAAGAATCTAATTCAAACAAAAGAAATTAAAAAATTTGATCTCGGTTATATGAGGTTAGAATGTGTTACCACATACAATATAAATATACAATATAAAGAGATCTAACCGACAATATGTAGGTAAACAGTTAAGTCTCCAGTCAAATTTGTATTCTCTAGTGTACTTACCTTTAAATTTTTACTAAAAATTACCGTATATTTTTTTCTTTACGAATTTTCACAAAAAGCTTACAACACCTGTATTTTTCCTATCTTTTACAAAGTACCTACAGTAGTCAAAAATTTAACCACATTCTAATTACATCAAATAACAGTCAGTTGGTGCTAAGATTTCGACTATGTGAATAAGTACACATTTAACAACGACATTTGAAACCGTTGTCCGTTTAGGAATAGTTATTATCCTAACAAGTGCGGAAAGCGGAGTTCGGGCAAGCAGTTAATTTCCGCAAGAGTTAGCATCAATATTTTTTCTACAAGCAAAATCACCTCGAAAATTATTTAGATATTAAACAATTAAATCTTTCATAGTGTCAATAAATACACGACTGTAGCTATAGCAACCCTACTTAAACAGGTGAGTTTGTTGTTGCTTTAAGTAAGGTTTACAGGGGTGATTTAATAAATTATGATTTTTTTAAAAACAAATATTTTAAAAATCCCTATTTTCATGTAAAAACAAAGTGAGAGGTGTCAAAGGACACCCGGATGGAACGAAGTTCCTTTCGATTAATTAGTGAAGGAATTGTAATTTGTAAACACAACAGAGAGTTTGTATATACATAAGCATTTATTATCGTCTGTATAAAATCTCTACTTACCTAACTCTATCAACAATATCCGGAACTTGTGCAGAAACATTGTCAGGATACATTATTGTTTTTATTTTCTATTATTTTAACATTTATTATCTACAAAAAACCTGTATTAACAAAGTCGCGACACTACTACACTGTTCAAAGCAAAATAGAAAAAAAAAAGTAAAAAAATTGCAGTTTTTCTTCTCGCTATAATGTTTGCAATTGGGGACGAAACACATCACCATTTTTACTGCAACAGAATACTATTTAATAGTTAAAGAATACATAATTATTTACAAGATTACCATAATAAAATTTATAAACTTTGAAACAAAACATAACCTCAATTCCACTAAAATGCATATAAAATTTAAACACTTACACTAACTTTCAATGTTTATTCACTATCACAAATTGGATACAATAGGTCGTATGAAAAGTGTCCGGAAAACGTTAAGATTTTTGATTAGAAACCACTACAAGTAATAGAAAAATCTTTTATGGCATTTTCAATACAAATATGTTTTGTTTGTAGTTTTGTGTTTTGTTTAGAAATAGAAAGATTTGTAAGCTCCTCCCATAGCTGACGTCACACTTTTCTATGCATTGTATTATATCTATCTATGAGAGAGAGGGAGAGTTATTTATATTTTGGTCTTTGAGAGAGAGAAACATGCGTTTGTTGGTGCATTGTGTCGGTGCATAGTGTCGTGACAAATTTTGGTATGAATTTTTTTAGGCTAGCTCCTAGCGTCAACGTAACTGTTCGTAACGCGCGAAAGGGAACTTCGTTCCAATAATTTTAAGTTTTTTTAATATTTGTATGTAGTCCAACAAGATAAAGGTAATCTATACATATAATAAAACTGTAGAAATGTATATGTTTGTGCGCGCATCACATGAAAACTACTGATCCTATTCGAATGCGGTTTTCAAAGACGTATTTGTCTTCTTTCAACTTAACATCTGGTGTATAAAACTTTCTCTCCCCCACCCCTTTAACAGGGTAAAAAAAGAAATTTTTATACAAATATCAACACGCCACGCGAACGACGTTGAGGGTACATCGAAATAGAACCCAAAAATGTGGTTAGATTTTTTTGTCTGTCTGTCTGTATGTTTGTGCGCGCATCACATGAAAACTACTGACCCGATCCGAATGCGGTTTTCACAGATGTATATGTCTTCTTTCAACTTAAAATCTGGTGTATAAAAATTTCTTTCCCATTCCTTAAATGGGGTGGGGTAAGAAATTTTTATACAACAATCATACGCCACGCGAACGACGTTGGAAGTACAACTAGTAATACAATAATTTGTCAAAAAGGTTATCGGAAAACATATTCAATTAATTAAAAAAAAAATGCGTGCGGGAAAAACGTTACCCGCACTCCTTGCGGGAAAGAGATATTTTCTGAATTAAAATGCGTGCGCGAAAGTGTTGTTTTACACATGCTTGTAGAAAATAAATTATGGAACCTTTGTCGAAATGTCAACCATTAATGTATAAAGGGTTAATGGGTAACAGTTGTCATGCCCTTTGAATTTTACTTTTCCAGACATTATCGTAATGGTTTTTCTAATTAACGATTTAAAATATTTTTAAATGTATTAAGTTATTTTCATATTGCAATAGAAATACTGCTTTACAAGTCGGTATATTAAACATTTGGACTAAAATACTTCTTGCTATAAATAGATGTAAGTTAAAAATATTTTTTTTTATTCACATTTTTCTTGGGTAAACAATAAATAATTTTACATGAAATACACATAAAAGTCTATTGTATGCTAATTCTGTATTCCTTAGGTCAGCTTTATTAAATTACTATTTAGCCAACAAAGCGAAATGTATGCAATCATAATTGAACAAATAAAAACTCATTTAGTTTAGCACTCAAATACCTTCATGTTGGGTCGAACGTTAGAGCAATACATTAAGTGGCGAGAAAGCACTTTTCTCTTATAAATAATAAAAATAATACCTCTGAGAAACGACTCAAGCTCTCTAAATGCATTCAATTAGCAGAAATAACATTTGGAATTCCGGCTAAGAGTGCAAGCAAACTTTACTGTTATTTTAACTGTTAAATCCAAATGCCAAATTGCCTGGGCAAATCCGCTTGTTGTAAGAATTTAATTTTAACGTGGAATGGTTCTCCTAGCTTTGCACTAACTACATTTACATAAAAAAAGAGAATAAAAAACTTAACCGGTAGTAAATTAAAACTCACAATTAACGATTGTTCAATTATACAGAGCTTTACCTTCTCGCTTAGGAATACACATGCATATTGAATACTTGTGCCTAATTGAAATTTTATTACTTTGTCGTAAATTATACTACAAAACCAATTTAATCCTATTTTAAGGACAGGCACAAAAGAATAAAGGTATTGTGTAAACAACGCTTAAATTTATATATTTAAGTAAATAGAGGATCAACGCGAGTACACCATTAATTTATTTAAAAAAAATTCGAAAAGAGGTTGACCTTAAAGGCAATCCTTGCAACTTCCCGCTAGTTTTAACCGCAAAGCTATAGTAACGCGACGTATTTTGACGTTTTTGACTTTTTTTGAAATGTTTTAAAAGCCATAACTTTTTAACGCGTTATTCGATTTTGATGTTCAAGATGGCATTCGACGCAGTTACTAGGAGTGCAAAATCGATTAGTAAAAAAATCTCTAAGTTATTGAAAAAAAAACACTTTTTTGAAATTTTTCGACAACGATATCTCACGAACGAATCAACCGATTTTAATTTGCAAAACGGCATTCCACGTGGTTTTTTAAGATTGAGAGCTGATTAGGTTATGAAATTGATCGATGTAATAGCCAAAAAGATATGCCCAAAAAACATAATTTTTAGAATTGTTTTTTCCGGTTATTTTGAAATTTCTTGAAATCTACTGGTTTGAACCGGTTTAAACTTACAGAGAATCTAAGTTAGATGAAACTCTTCGGAACGCTTTTTCTTTCATTCTGATCGGTCAAGCCGTTCAAAAGTTATAAGAGGTTTACATACATCCACACACACACACACAAACACACATCCACACATACATACAGACATACAGACACCCTCGTAAAAATATTCAGGGGAGGTTCCAAATACCTCAAAACGTTGGGATCCGATGAAAACTCGATTTTTGAAAAACGGGGTGAAACCAATAACTTCCCGATTTAAAAAAAAAATAATTTTTTCGGCTGGAAGTTAAGAATAGCATTGCACTAAGATTCTGGATCCTGGATCCACTAACAGTAAATGAAAGTTCAACCGTAGTTTATAAAATCCCTTTGCTAAATTGCAAATAAACATACATAGGGGAAACAAATATAACTTAAAGTACTTTATTGCTTTTCAAAATATGTCCCACCAAAATTGATACATTTTTGTATACGTTCAAACCAATTGGGAAAACATTTATTCCAGTCTTTAGTTGACACCTGCAAAATCGGCATTCATGGCTTCGTCTGGTGACTGAAATCCCGGCCCACCCATTAAATTAAATATTAATCTTTGGGTTCGTGATGAAGTCGTTCGGACTTAGATCGGGATTGTACGCTAAATGATCTAACAATTCGATGTTTTAAAGTTTGAAAAACTTTATTGTTTTTTAGGCAGTGTAAGCACTTGCATTGATATGATTTAAGATGTGTTGCTTTGTAGGACTTACGCGATAACTTCTGGAAAATTAATGTTTATATACCGATCGAAAATAACCATTCTTCGATCTTCTAACGCAATTGTTGCGACATGAATAAATTTTGACACAAAAGTTGGGACTATTTTCTTTGACATACTTTGAGAACGAATTACTTTTGTTGGTTTTTCCTTATCGTGTAACACCCACACAGAGGATTGCCGTTTATTTTCCGGTTCGTAGGAGTAAATTAAAAATTCATCCCCACTAACAATATTGTAAACATTTTTTGAGCTTTGTTTGTTAAACCATTCCAATGTTCTTTAACACCAATGGACGCGATCTGCTTTTTGCTCTTCTGTGGGCAAATGAGGTATTTAACGGGACATGACCAACGTAACACCCAGTTCTGCATGTACGATCTTCTGGATCGAAATCTTTGAAAAGCCCAAAGATGCCTCTATCTCCCGCTATGTTATATGGCGGTCATCCTTATACCTGAAGAACCGCACCAATGTGACTGCTGTTTTGGTATGGATCTAGCCTGGATTCGTCGCCAGAACTGGAGTGACGATATAGAAATTCACAATACGAGCGGAAAATAGTTGACGGTGCTTCATTTTTAAACACAAAAACCATTTTAGCGAGATATATGCTGTTGAGAAAATCCTTTCTGAAAATTGTAAAAAAATATTGCTTAAAAATGTTCTCGGCTGAGATCCATTTTTCGACCGACTTGCTGATTTCAAAAATTTACTGTACCTGCACGACTCGTTCTTTTGTAATGAAACTTTGGATTTATTTAAACAAAAGATAGAGGTTAGAATATGGTATGTAAAGGTTCTATTGGTGGCTATTTAAAAGCTATTAAAGAATAAAAAACAATATTATTTTTTTTATTTTTGACTAGTATTTATATCAGTATGGTAGTTATTTATTAATTTCAAAGTCATATTTTTAATATGCTGTCTTAGTACAAAAATTATAACGTAAATTTCAGTTAATATTTTGGTTGTTAACGATCTTTCTGTCAGACTCCTGGATTGATTAAATCGCTTAGAAACAAATGCCAGAGCAAGTGCTAATGGTTTAGGCATTGAGAAGGGTTATACACAAGCGAGCCCTTATGCCCTCTAATGACAGCTGTTACTAGACGTTAGATTAGCTCTCTTGTTTGTAGTAGAATTAAAGGAATGAATTAAAGAAACATTAAGCGCGCTTTTTAAATCGCCATTGATTCAATTTCCGTGATTTTTTTTCCATAAACTTTAACTAATTTGTAACACTCTTAATCAGAAATTCTCAATATTCGATTAATTATATTATTATTTACTTTTTTTAAGTATGTTTATGTCAATTGTGGCTTAAGCAAAGTCATTAGCAACTAGTTTGAGACATGTAAGTGCCAAAAAATTTTAATAATCTTGTGTTATTGCTTTATTTTTTGACGCCTTTATAATTGTTTTTAAAAAATTATGTTCTGTAATTTCTAATTACAGACTAAGTTTTTTTTCCAGTAACATACCAAACCTGAGTTATTATTTGCTGCGTACAAAGTTGTAGTAATAATTAAGGAGGACCAAGATTTGAAAAATCTTAGTTTTGTCTTGGTCTTGCTAATTTAGCTTTGGTCTTGGTTTTGCTTAAATATGTCTGTTCTTGTTCTTGCTTATTTAGTCTTGGTCTTGCGTATCAAGTCTTGTTTTTGCTCATTTTATGCCTGATCATTATTTTTTTTATATGGTTATAATTATCAATTTAATAGTTGTTTATTATACAAGCAAAAAGGCATTACATTTTAGCTAGAGCCAAAATCTTTTTAGCTTAAGCAAAAATCAAATATTTTTTCCCGTGTACAATATATTTTTTTTCTGTAACGACAAAATCCAAGAATTTATTAAAAAATCTTATATTGAAATAATATATTTTTAACGACGTCAAATTTAAATTGTTTGTATTTATCTCAAAATAATACCTATAAATTAATTTTTGTTATGAACAATTAGTTTATAAGGATTTGAACAATTACCTACTTCTTGCAAAGTGGCGTACTTTACCGGCAAAATATCTATTTTCTAAATTGAGATCATTCGTTCAACATTACCTTTGGACTTCTGGTATCTTTACTTTGTGTTGGTGATAATTATGAATGCCGTTTACAGTTTTCCAGATAAGCCATTGGTGGCTATACGCGAATTCTTGTATAAAATTTTATTTACATATTCTCACGACGCATCTGCATTGGTTAAAAAAAAAATTCAGGAAAGCTTTGAGGATATTTCAATAATTTTTATGGGAGACTAGCTGTACCCGGCGCGCGTTGCTACGCCTACAACTAAAATAAATTTAAGAAAAATAAAAGAGAAGAAGAGATAGAGAAGGAAAGAAAGTTTATAATTTTGTTTTACTTACCGCACCAAAAATATATTTTTCGAATTTATATTTATACGAATTCGTATGAATTTTTATTAATCTGTATTGAATTTTATACATGGAAGCGCCATCTGGTGGTAACTTGCAATAATACGAATATCATATTCATCTTACCCATTAAAAATACATCATCATAAGTTGCTACTAAACAGCGCCACCTGGTGGCGAGTGACATCAATGAGCATATCATACCAAAATTTTCCGTGGAAAAATACAGATACGTACCAATTTTCATAATAATCGGTCCAGTAATTTTTAGGTTCATCGATAACATACGGACAAACATTCATTTTTATATATATATATATATATATATATATATATATATATATATATAGATAGGTAATAATAATATGCATACTTAAAAACAGAAAAAACAATGATAATAACTGTTAAGTTAAGAACCGAAAGCTTGGATTGATAAAAAAACGTTTCTCTTTTTTTACTTGCTTTAATATTACACATAAAAGATTCATTTTAATATTTATGTATGACTGCGAACTTTTTTAATTTATTGAATTATATATGAATCTTGTGTGCAGTCGGCTCGAATTTTGTGTACAAATATCTGTCCGTTTCGAGACTATTCGAGGTGTTTCGAGTATGTTCGCACCGGGCTTACGAGAAATGAAAAAGCCTACAAAATTAAATTTTTTAATCATTTAAAATAATGAAAATATGTTGAAACTAAGTAAAAACAAAAAAATTAATTAATGTCGTACGATAAAATTTATTCATTTATATTATTATAGTATAATTTTAGATAAATCCATTTATGTTAATTTCTGTTTTTAGCACTAGCTTACCTGATTTAGTTTATTTTTATTAAATATGTACTCTTTGCGAAAATTTCGATCTTTATTTCCGTTTTTTCAAAAATTATGTAAATTAAACTTATTTCTATATTTAAATAAGGGTGCGAGATGCCACTATTGAAAGAAATAAAAAACACGGATTCACACAAAAATATTAGCAGCTTGAACCATTTTAAATAAAATATAAATTAATATCTTACTTATACAATAATTTTTTTGTTAATAGAAAATTTTAACCCTTACAACAACCCCTTTTTAAAAAATAAATAAAAAATATTACCTGTTTGGTTACGTCAGAAAAACAGTTTTGGACAAGTGATTACTATGTGGTTGACGAACAAAGAGTGAAGAAAAGATAAATCGTTCTATTACATCTTGTATAAATTTTCACCGCGACTTTTCTTGGTATTACAGGTATTTTTCGAAGTATAGTCAAATTGTCAATTTAGTGAGTGGGATTTATAGGTTTATTAATAACTAGTTGTATTCACGACGTCGGCGTCGTTCGCGTGGCGTGTGATTGTTGAATAAAACTTTCTCCCCCCCCCCACCCAGTTAAAGAAATAAGAGGGAAATTTTTATACCCCAGATGTTAAGTTGAAACAAGACAAATACATCTGTGAAAACCGCATTCGAATCGGATCAGTAGTTTTCATCTGATGCGCGCACAAACATACAGGCCGACAGACAAAAAAGATCAAACCACATTTTTTGGTTCTATTTCGATGTGCCCGCGACGTCGTTTGCGTGGCATGTTGATTTTTGTATAAAAATTTCTTTCCTCACCCCGTTACAGGTCTGGGGGGAGAAAGTTTTATACACCAGATGTTAAGTTAAAAGAAAACAAATACGTCTGTGAAAACCGCATTCGAATCGGATTAGTAGTTTTCATGTGATGCGCGCACAAACATACAGAAAGACAAACAAAAAACTAACCAAATTTTTGGGTTCTATATCGATGTTATAACACCCCCGCTTATTATTTTTTAAATATCTTTAATGTACAGAATTTTCATTTTTACAGTTTTATTATATGTTTAGGTAGATTTCAACATAAACTTTGCAGTCGATCAAAATTAACTATTTATTGCATGTTTATATAATGAATTTGGTTTAACAATGTTAAATGATCGAAATCTTTGCACAACGAAATACAAAACTACTATTGATGCGATCTTTATTAGACATTTTAATAGGTTCGAATCAAAATTGTTTATTTCTTACTTCGGTTACCATAAACCTATCGTATTAGTTTCAGTGATTGGGGATGATGGTTTTGGTAATGATGAGGGTAAAGGTGTCGTTGGATTTTGGATGGAAGTTGATTTTTCTTAGAGATAAACTTTTTAATGTAAAATAATTGTAATAGTAAGTGTTAAATAATCTAATATACCTATTTTTTCATAATAAGTATATTATAATTATGATACTTTTATATTGACTGTACTTTTATACTACCTAATAATTAAAGCAATTCGTGCAACATTATTCCCTTACCATATAAAAAGCAATTAAATAATAAACTAACGGTTTTAAAACAAATCGATTGTTTTTTAGAAATACAAGCCAATACGTTTGCGTTGTATAAATTCAGATCATTTCCCCTGTACCCATAATCTTCCTCATATTTCGGCGTGTCAATAGAGCCATATATGTCATTCTAAACAGGAATTTATAAAGCGTTTTCCTTGTGCCAGTGATATCGGTTCACCATGGAAATTTATACAGTCGATTAACTCACGTATTTTAAAAATATAGCGGCTGAATGAAAGTTTGAGTGCAGGTACTTATGTCACACTATTTTTATGACGATGATAAACATCTTGAGTTACCTTACGCTTTCTATTTCTGTAACGAGTACACAAAATGTATTTTTTTATTATCTGTACCAGCATTTTTTTTAATTGTACTTATACTAAAAATGTAATGTTAAATCACACATAAAATGATAGAGCAGTTTTTCCCTACATATTTACGCGGGCTTAAAAATTTTTATTGTTATTCTAACTTATACCTGGATTTGCAGCCCGTTGGCATTGACGTATATGCAAGTAGACCAATACGTGGTAGGAATGAAGCTTAGTTGCCAGGTTTAACTTAGAAAGACTTACCGCGTATTGGTCTACTTGCATATACCTGTACGTCAAATGACGTCAATGCCAACGGACTACAAATTCAGGTATAGAATATAAATTGGCTATTTAAGCGCGTCGTTAAGGTCGGACACGAGGAGTTCGGAGTGTGATGTTGTCTGTAGGAGTCTTTGGTCCCCATTGGTCTGGCCGTTGTCACTCTTGATATATTATTATCGCGAGTAAGTGTAGCATGCCACCATGTAGTTTATTTGGTAAGGCTACTTAAGATTATCAGTTATTTTGCTTTATATTTTTATTATTGGTTCTTTGTTTCCTATTGTTTATCTTATCTTCGACTTAGTTGGGTTTCTGCCTTCAGCAGGATACCTCTCCGGTGGTTAGATAACCACGACCTGCGTGGGAATTACTTTTACTAAAGCTAAGCCTTATCCCAAAACATGTCACAAATCAATTTAAAAGAAAATTCGTGCAAATGTGTTACATTAATGGTTGCAAAAATTCGATGAATTCTTAAAAATCTGTGGAAGGTTTGAGTTTTATTTACACCTACCTGGTACATCAGGATCTAACGAAGAAGATCAGACATGGGGATATTACCTAAATTTGTACAGTTTTGGTGCTTCGTGAGTGAAATAACATTGTTTTTAGTGGTATTTGTGTGGTGTTTTATTTTTGTTTATGTCATGGCCTAACCTTAAAAACAATAAATTACTGACAACTGTCGAAGGTCTAACCAAATGTCGTCGTAGGTGGCCTTTAACAATAGAGGTATCCAACCAACTCTTACCCAGAGTCGCTCTGTGTATTTCTTAATATGTTTTGTCTCTGTCTTAACAATAGCATAAGAAAAAGGATAGATGTTTCTGCGTTCCTCGATGTCCTCGTGGTTTACTGTGTTTTCGCTTTTAATTGTACAATTGTTAAAAACTCTTAAATTGTTAAAAAATAATATCGGGAAATTAAATACTGTTATATCCGAAAAATATATTGTATTACGGTTTTTGCATAGTACAAATTATGTTGTATTTGAACACCTAAAAAATGGGAAGATTGAAACACTTTCCTCTGTAAGTTTTCAACATCATATAATATTTTATATACTTACAAATCTTTTAATTCTCATTTTAGGCGGTGATAAAGGCGAAAAAGGTCGCCGAAAATTTCACATATTTGGAATAAAGTTTCTCTCACGTCTGGCTCTTTTTATCCATTACCTAACCTCCTATTCCTGTGGCGCTTCCCGAAGGTTAACTTAAAAAGAACTTTTGTTTAAAAAAACGCGCCGTGATCAACCAAGATTTATATATATATATATATATATATATATCTATATATGAACAGTAGTGGTGTTCCGGGTTTCAATCCGTTGGTTGTTTGTGTCTTCACGACGTTTCGCCAACATCTCAGCTGGCATTTTCAAGTGATGCTTCCTTTGCTTCTACCATCCGTGAAACACTACATCATAACATATATATATATATATATATATATATATATATATATATATATATATATATATATATATATATAAAAGCAAAAGTTCACTTATCACCATCTCAGAAACTATGAAACCTACAAACTTGAAATTTGGCAGGTGGGTTCCTTATAGGGTCTAGACGTCCGCTAAGAAAGGATTTTACAAAACTTTTTCGCTAAGGGGTAAAACGGGGGTTGAAAATTTGTATGAAAGTCCTATGTTTTTGAAGTAAGGGAATTAAAATGTGTGCCGTTTAGAGAGTGTGAAGGTGTAGGTACTTATATTGTATTCTTAGAAATCAACCCCCTTTATAAGGGTTGAATGGGGGTCGGATAGTTTTTATACAACAATAAACACGCCACGCGTCGCAAGTACATTGATTTAAAACTCAAAATGTGGTTAGATTTTTTTTATCTGTCTGTATGTTCGTGCGCGCATCACAAGTAAACTACTGATTCGATTCGAATGCGATTTTCACACATGTATTTGTCTTCTTTTAACTTAAAATCTGGTTTATAAAGATTTTGGCTTAATTTATCTATCGGGATTATAGTTGAGAGCATGAAGAGTGATATAGGCTACTTTTGATACAACAAACAACACGAAACGCAAACGACGTCGCGGGTACATCGATATAAAACCCAAAAATTGGTTAGATTTTTTATTCTTTGTATGTCTGTGTCTGGTGTATAAAAATTACTCCCCCACCCTTTAACGGGACTATAGAAGAGTTATAGATTTTTTATAACAGTATCTCCTTGATAAATTAAAAATACCACTGTAATAATACACAACATCCATACATAAATGCTATAATTTAGTTTGATATTCGAAACTATAGATGGCGCTATGAGGTTATTAAAACAAATGACTCACAAATTACTATATCCTATGATTAGGCCCAATGTAGAACTCTCATAGATCAATATGATAAGATAGTCATAATCGGTGTTGTATGATTTATTATTATCAAAATCTGTTCACTGGTTGCAGCGTGACTGACTGACAAACATGAAATTTTAAATAAAAAATAAAAGTAGTTATGCCAGACTTATTTTACTAAGGATATACCTAAAAATGATTAAACTTAAAATTTTATATGTAAAATAGATAGTCATTAAATCATTTGTGAATATCCCAATTTCACGCGGGCATAGCTGGGGGTAAAAGCTAGTCTTCTATAAATTTCCAGATAGTTGACAACAAGCAGATAACTGACTTTCAAATGGCTTGTGCCATCTTTCTATACGGTTAATTATTGTCGGAAGATTCTCTTTTATTCTTGAATAACAAATCCACATTTCTATAGAAAAAACTGGAGGTCTACGTCGATTTCTTCTAATTGATCCAATCCAGGTGTCTTCGTAGTTATCAGCAATTTGATCTGCTTTCTCTGGTATTACCTTGGAAGCTAAATTTAAAAATGCTTCAACGCTGCCAAAAGTTTCATTTTTTGGGCAAAGTGACTATTAATAAGACCTGAGTACACAGAAATAAATTATTTTTATTTTTTCATATATTTATATTGTACGGTTTCCTTAAAAGAAAAATTTGAAAAAACTTTTAAAAATAAAGGGTTTATTCTTTGCATTTATGTTTTTTTTATTAATTAGTGTGTAGTGTATGTTGTTTTATATACAGACTAGCGGCCGCCCGCGACTTCATCCGCGTGGACTTTGGTTTTTTGCCAATTAGTTTCATACAAATTTGCAACCCATATTTTAAATCCTAAGGGAATTTTCAAGACTCTACGCGTCTATCGACAGTGTCATGTCGGCCAGCAGCAGCGTGCTACCGTCTCTCCGCTCCACACACCCCGCTCAGTAAAGCGCGAATGGTATTAGACCATTATTATTTTAAAACTTTAAAGCTTGCATGCTATATGCATGCAAAATCTTAGCCCGTTTGGTTTGAAATTGACAAAGTTTCATACAAACTTTCATCCCTATTTTATCCCTAAGTGGTGGAGTTTATCAAAATCCTTTCTTAGGGGATGCCCAAGTCATAGTAGCTATATGCATGCAAAATCCCAGCCCGATCGGTTTAAAACTGACACAGTTTCATACCAACTTTCATCCCCTATTTTATCCCCTTATTGGTAGAGTTTATCAAAATCCTTTCTTAAATAATGCCTACGTCATAAAAGCTTCATTAATGCAAAATCTCAGCCCGATCGGTTTAAAATTGACAAAGTTTCATACAAACTTCCATTCCCTTTTTTATTCCCTTAGGGGTGGGAATTATCAAAATTCTTTCTTAAGGGATGCCTATGTCATAGTAGCTATATGCATGCAAAATCTTAGCCCGATCGGTTTAAAATTGACAAAGTTTCATACAAACATTTCTCCCCTTAGGGGTGGAATTAATCAAAATTCTTTTTTAGGGGATGCTTACGTCATAGTAGCTATATGCATGCAAAATCTCAGCCTGATCGGTTTAAAATTGACAAAGTTTCATACAAACTTCCATCCCCTATTTTATCCCCTTAGGGGTGGAATTTATCAAAATCCTTTCTTGTGGGATGCCTACGTCATAGTAGCTATAAGTATGCAAAATCTCAGCCCGATCGGTTTAAAATTGACAAAGTGCCATAAAAACTTTTATCCCCAATTTTATCCCCTTAGGGATGAAATTAATCAAAATTCTTATTTTAGGGGATGCCTACGTCATAGAAGCTATATGCGTGCAAAATTTCAGCCTGATCGGTTTAAAATTGGCAAAGTTTCATACAAACTTTCATCCCATATTTGATCCCCTTAGGGGTGGAATTTATCAAAATCCTTTCTTAGGGGATTCCTAGGTTATAGTAGCTATATGCATGCAAAATCTTAGCCCGATCGGTTTAAAATTGACAGAGGTTCATAAAAACTTTCATCCGCTATTTTATCCCCTTAGGGGTGGAATTAATCAAAATCCTTTCTTAGGGGATGCCTTCGTCATAGTAACTATATGCATGCAAGTTTCAGTCCGAACGGTTTAAAATTAACAAAGTTTCATACAAACTTTCATCCCCTAATTTATGCCCTTGGGGTGGAATTAATCAAAATCCTTTCTTAGCGGATGCCTACGTCATAACATCTACCTGCATGCCAAATTTCAGCCCCATCTGTCCAGCGGTTTGAGCTGTGCGTTGATAGATTATACAAACTTTCATCCCCTATTTTATCCCGCTGGGGGTGGAATTAATCAAAATCCTTTCTTAGCGGATGCCTACGTTATAACATCTACCTGCATGCCAAATTTTAGCCCCATCCGTTTAGCGGTTTGGGCTCTGCGTTGATAGATCACTATATCAGTCAGTCAATCAGTCAGTCAGTCACCTTTGAGTTTTATATATATAGATTCTTTTGGATATCTTGTGCAATTTATATAAAAAATTTTGTTTTATTTTCAACTAACTATGCAAAAAACTAAGTAGATAAAACCCAAATTTATCTTGTTTAACTTTAAACATTGTATAATTTGCGTGTAAAAGAAAAATCCTGAAACACGTTAATTTATAAATTTAAAATGACACTTTCTGGCGCTAACCCCCCCCCCCCTTCAAACACCTTCCCAAGGGGTGAGAGCACCACATTTTTTTAAATGGCATGAGAGGTCATGTGATACCTCGTTTGAAAGAGCATTTAATTGCCTATTCAGCAATGTAAAAATTTTTTGATTTCATTTTTTTATTTTCAAAAAAATTCGATTTACAAATTTGGAATGTGATACTTAAAATATACTTGAAACGTGTCGTATTGATATACCAAGCATGCCTACTAGATTATTTTATTATTTGGAAATTTAACTGTGACTACCTATTACAGTATTAAATATTGAATTTTCTTGAAAATAAAAAAATTAAATCTAAAAATTTTTACATTGCTGAATAGGCAATTAAATGCTCTTTCAGACAAGGTACCTATCACATGAACCCTCTTACCATTTAAAAAAATGGGGTGCTGTCACCCCTTAGAAAGGAGTTTGAAGTGGGGGATGGATTTTTAGCGTCATAAAGTGTCATTTTAAATTTAAAAATTGACGTGTTTTAGGATTTTTCTTTTACACGCTTATTAGCGGAGAAAATAAATTTATCCGTTACTTTTGGACCTCAGTGTATAAGGTAAGAATGTTGCTTCGACATTTTGTGTATTTGATATTTCGTCTATTTGAAAAAGTGTCTTTCGACTTTGTTTCGTTCGAAATTCTGCTGTTCGATATTATGCCCGGACACGCATCCCATAAAGTATCTACCAAATGATTTACAGATAGACAATTTCACTGTCTATTTATTATTAAAGCCATTTTGAGCATTTAATTTAATAAAGAAAATTGTAAAAGTTAATTTACTGAGGGATTTTCCAGTTTGTCTAAAATTTCTTAATTTTTACATATTTGTAGAACAGCAACCAAAGAAAATAATTTATACAAAAGATAATTTTTACTTGGTTCAAAAATTAAATTTATACTTAGATTATTTTTTAATTCTAATTTTCTTACTAAAGTTTAACTGACTAATTAGTTCCAATAGAATTACGCCATAATACGGTTATCAGTTCGCCCTGTCGAATATTACTTTTTAATCCGTAATAAATTAAGAATTGGAGGGTTAGATGTTCAGGGAAAATAAAATCTCACGAGAGTCATCGTCTCGTAACGAAATGTCGCGTTTAAATGAGAAAATTTATGAAAAAGATATAAATTTAATAGTGAATCTCGGTAGATAGCTTGAATTCTTGAATATTTCATTTCATCTGGTTGAAAGCTCTCTGCATGTCTTACAACGCAGGTTTGGATTTAAAATATTTTTTATTCGGACAGTATCTAACTAACCATAAGAATTAGGAACCCATGTCTAGAAGAGTCAGGCGAAAAATTTTCAAAAATGACCCAAAATCTTTTTTTTTTTAGGTATCAAACAACAAAAAAAATATAGTTTGTTTTTTTAGTTAACAATTTTTCAGTATAATCTATTACCTATATGTAAAACGCATAAATAAATAATCTAGGGGTTAAGCTAGATTCTCTGGTATTAAGCATTTTGTCCTTAAAAACTTAAAGAGTTGTATATTGTTGTATTTACTTACAGATTTGTATGCAATATTTGGAGCTGTTACAAATTTAAAAGTAATTTGCATATTTTTTAAAGTTATACTTCTATTCGTGCACTCGGCGGAAAAGATTTTTGTAGCGTTAAATCGGAAAAATCATTACATATGTAATGGTGAGAGTAAGAGAGAGACACTTATAAGTTATATTAGTCGGTAAAAACAAAGATGAAATATTTACCACATGTTATTAGTCATAACTATAAGTCCTTTGAATACCGTTTCAACATTCAGTACATTGAAAAGGGATAGATATACAAGAAACAGTCTGAACTAATATATGAATATCATAGTGACAGACCACATGATTATTTGACAGATTATTTTATAATTCTGTCACGTAACTATACATATAAAGTTAAGCATTTTATATTAATAATAATATTCATTAATGAGTATTGTATTGAAGTCTAAAGTACCGTCACATGGTTGCAGTTTATTCTGCTCTATGCTTTTAAGGTTGTTGACTACATAAACAAAGTTTTTACGAATAGTCGAGAAAATAAAGCACTAAAACATCCGAATTTTGTAACGTAAGATGGATCGGAATGCGTTTTTTTGCATTGGATTCGTTAGAGTATCATGAAATTTGTGTCTATATTTTATAATGTAAAAATGGGAAATTGCATTTCTGCATTCGAAAAGTGCATTCCGAACAGACAATAGAGAGAAAACTTACAACTCGTTAAGTATTGCTAAAAATGGGTTAAAATTTATATATTTGGGGTTATTGGGGTCGCTGTACACGAATATTATGATGCCGAAAGCACTTCGCCTAGGGTATTTACCTCTTCTCCTTGGGTTTTATGTAAATTCTGTACGAAATCAGTGCACACTTGGTACTCGGCGATTTTTTGAGTCGATTATAATTATGGCGATGGTCTTCGAAACACCTGGTGCTTAAGACGGACCTCGTCTCCAGGAATTTTATGCAAATTCGATACAAAAAGAGTGTGCACACGGTACTAGGAGGTTAAGGGGCGCTAACCACGAATATCATATACCTAATGATTTTGCTAAATCATTCGCATACAAATTTATGAATCCGGGCGCGTGCATAGAAGTATAACTTCTGCCGACAGTTCCACTTACTGCCACACTCGTTTTTTATTTTTTTATAGAATCAAAAACCAACCATCAAATATGTTTTCAAAGCATCTTGTAAAAGAGTTTGTTGTTACTGCAACAGAATGAAGGTATGTAATTTTTGTTTCAAGTTCATTCGGACTGACTAATCCTACCTAAGCCGAGACTCAGGGTCGTAATAGGATTTATTTTTAATTATTTTTCTGAAGAGCGACATGCAAACAATTTTTTTTTTGTAAACCAAATACAATACTACTTTTAAATTTATGTTTTCGAGTATATGTATTGTAGATTTCTATGTTCTCTACTACAGCCTCAACGGCTTCATGAATTTTAATGTACGAGGTATATAAGATTCGTTTTGAAAGTGCGAGTGACAATGGATACATAAAAAACAAAAAAATAAAATAGCTAGACAGCAAGAAAACATATACATTTACCAAACTTATCGAGTGAAGTATAAAAGAAATAGTTTCTAATAGTGTTGCAAATAAACTTACTAACATAATGTTATCTTATTAGGTTTCCTTGTTGGCGATTTGTTTGTTAATGTGCTTTTTATCAGTTTAGGTGTATTAAAAAACAGAATTTTGCTTTTATCAATTCCGTGGAGTTTTTTCTCGTTTAAATGCCACTCTTAAATTCTTATAAAAATGTGTCCTAAGAGAGTCACTTTCTAATTTATATCACATTAATTTTTGAGGAAATTATTCATTATATTTGGTTAATATGAAGATCTTCAAAACATATGCAAATATTGTAAAATGAGCATAAAAGAGAAAAATTTTAATTGGTATATTGTTACAGTTATTGCTAGTTTGCGGCCAGCACCTATTACAATTCTTTCATTTAACAATAGTGGCTTATTGCTCAAACAACTTTTTTCTACGATCACTATGAAACGAATGCAAATAGACACGGCTTACTTCAATGCAAAGTTTGTAATTCCGTACCTGTGCGGAATTCACTGTACCGCATTCTGCACATAAGCAGGGAACAATAAAAAAGTGATAAACCTGTTAGATCTTCCACTCATTGACAGTTTGTGATTCGTTATATAATATTTTGACGTTAGCTATATTTAAAAAAATTGAATTATTTTCATAGAAAATTAATACACAATAATTACCTATAAACTTTTAATTTAAATATATAATAACTTAACATATCATTATATAATAGTTTTAAAGTAAGTATAATAATTCAACATGGATGTAATTGATAATAATTCAGATTCAGAAGTTGAATATATGGGATTATGGGAAATACATCTCTAGAAATTATGGAAATTGCTTTGAATTCAACCTTTTGCCACAAAAATTAAGAAAAACGTATGAATGCGCTTATTTAAAATTTATGGAATAAAGGAAAAATAAAAAATACCAGCATTTTCTGAAAATGTAATTCTCGCATGTTTTCAAGAACAAACAAAAAATGCTTATTTCTTTTCTGTTAAGTTGAATTAAGTATTATAATTTTTATTTTACATTCCTTTAATATAATAATAATACAAATGGTTACACATTTTAAAAAAGTTTCTTATTTTTAATTAAATCGTGATGGTAGAAAAAGTATTGTCTGAAACATGTGCGCAAAGGACTTTTCCCACTGACTCGATTATTTTTAATTTTTACGTAAAAAAAATTAATTAAATATATAGATATATTAATACAGACATTTTTGTGATCTATTCTAAAATCTAAATTTTTTTCTACCTGATACACACCTGTTCTACATCTCCTTAAACGAGTTTCCGGAATTTTCTTTTTCTTTACTATAAAAGAAATCGCTTTTACACTTTTACACCTTTTTTTATGAAGGTGTTTCGTCAAATACTTGTAGAGCTCTGATTTACAGGTCTTTTAGAATATTCTCTTTTAACGATTTACTATTTCTTTACAGTTAAAAATGACCTATAGCAACATAACCTATTTTACAAGAATTTATTTTAAACGTAATATAAAAATACACATTTCATAATGGAAAGTTTAAACTTATACAAGGAATAATTGGTTTGCAAGAGTGTGATGTTGGTGGGAATTGCATAATCGGTTTTAAGAACACTGCTATGGGACTTAGTGACATTTTCAGGTAGTGGTTGATATGGTTTGGATGGAGTTAGCATTAGACGTCGGCGCCGCTAGGTGTTTGCTTCCTGATTTCTGGTTGTAACAATGTTTCTTAGGTCCTGGTACAACCGGAACGTGCCTTAATCGACAAAAAAATATTTTTTGGTGTGAGTGTATTTGTATGTTGGAGTGTAGCTTCCGTGGTGCATTGTGGGTTTAGGAGATTAACGATGTGGTGCGTCTCCTCAAGCGTGAGGCAAGGACGTAGAGAACCACAGAAACATTCGCAAAGGTCTTGTTTTTTTTTGTATTCTGCCTACCCACAGTAAAGGGGAGTTTCGTCTGGCTAGAAGGTCTTCAAGTTTTGCAGGAAGGTCCCTGTCTGCGGTTTGGAGAAGTTTTGGGGACGGTATGGGGATCTTTAAATTTCAGAATTTTTGGCTTCACGAATACTTGCGCTCTCTGTGCCAAGAAGCGAATGGAGGAGTCTCTAAGAAAGAGTAGTGTATAGCACGGCCTTATAATCGACAAGAGGTCAAATAAAAGTTTTATAGGTATGAAGAAGTTTTGGTGTCTCATATTCCGAGTCTACTACCCAGCGCAGAGGGACGCTCGTCTTTTTTTATTGATGGTTAGTTGGACATCGGTATCCCACCTAAGCGTACTAATGAATCGCATGCCCAAGTAGGTTACCTGGTCTTGAAGAACGAGTTCTTCCCCCCAAAGTGAGTGGCTGATATGGTCGAAAAAGAGCTTTTCTCTTCGGCTGAAGTTCGGAGGTCTAAAGATGATGGTTAGGGTTTTGGAGGGTTTAAAGTCTACTTTCTATCTGCTGCACTTTAAGTCGCCGTTGCGGAGATGTATAGAACCGTCTAGTCAGCGTATAATTGGATATTTTTAAAGATGAAGATTATCGCTAACGTAGATGGTGTAAAGAATAGGGGGTAAAATGGACCTTTTTAGAACTCCTGAAAGGGGAATAAAGAATAATTCTAAAATTGCATTTACAATTTTTATACGGATTATTCTGTTGCAGAGATACAAGTTAAATGACTGGCCATACAATACTGTGCCACGGTATAGTCAGGGTATAACGGGTAAAACCGTAGTTATATACTCGGACAGCCAAGCAGCTCTCAAGGCAAAAGGCTCGGCACAAATAAGCTCACAGCTGGTATGGGACTGCCTTAGTAAGTCGGAACTCTCTAATACTAGCATGGGTACCAAAACACTTAGGGTTTCGGGGCAATGAGAAGGCTGATTAATTGTCCCGTGTGGTAACTAATATTCCAATGATTGACCCGAAACCATTCGGGGGGGTTGCTGACACCTTCAGAAAGGCATCCATGAAAAATAAAGGCTAGAGAAGTCCCAGGAGTGGTGGAAAAAATCCCAAGCTACAAGACAAAGTTACGCAGAGAAGCCACTGTCAAGGCTATTAGGCCTTGTTAAGAGGGTAGGGATAGACAAGGAACTTTTATCCTATTTCAGAGAAAGTTGGTGTTTACAATAGATCTGTAAAGGTCACAGTAATAAAGGCTAGCAGCAAAACCAATGAATATCTATAAAGCCAGATGCCAAACCTTGTCGAAAGCCATTTGAACATCCATTATTATGACAAAGACGACTTCTCTCTGATTTAGGGCAGATGCGCTAAGAGTTTAAAGTTTTAAAATCAGGTTTTGAGTATAGTGGTTAAAAAGAGGGGATTATGAAGTTTGTGTCTAGAAAGTTCCTGAACCTATATAGACGCAGGGGTTTAAAAAGTTTGCCAATGACATTTACCAGGGAGATTGGTCGGTAGTTTGTGTTTGTGCAAATTTTTCCAGATATGGAGTTTGGGATGGTGATTGAGGTTCCGATGACAGGGAGAAAGTATGTTTTGCTGAAACAAGAGTAAAAGAGATTGGTAATAACAGAGGGGATAATTAAAGAATGTAGTTGTTTTAATGATCTTCTGGAGATAGAGTCAGGGTCAGTGGCAGAATTTTTGCACTTGTGACATGCTATAAGAATGTTTTCGTTAGTAAATGGTATTAGAAATGGGATATGTTCCAAGTGATGTGTTCTACTTACATAAAGGACTAATTTAGCTTTTGGGAAGAGGAGTGGAAGTGTTAAAAATGGTTTTTGAAGATTAAAACTTTTTCTCCATATGTTTTAATGATTTGGCCATTTACCTCTAGATGGAAATGGGTCTTGGATTTTTGACCTGGTAGGTACTAAAATTTGTTCCAGTACTTGGCTTTGTCTCGATAGCTGTGATCTGCCTCCAAAGTGAAGATTTCTGTAAGTTGATCAACAGCCTCTCTCGAGCATTAAGACGGTTCCATTTAGTTTTGATTGGTCGTGAGTTTCGGTAAAGGGTCTGTATAGAAGTTTTTGTCTTATCATTGACTAGATATGTAGAGAAAGTCTTGATTTTTTTGTAGAGTTTAGAATTACATGTTCGAAAGCTGTCTTTATTGGGTTCTGAAGTTGAAAAGCGAAAGAATGGATGTTTTATGTTGTCTCAAGCAATAGTATTGGTAAGTAATCTCCATTTTAAAGATGTTTTAATCAGCTCGGTTATAATCTTAAAATCAGAAGAAGTTTGGTTTTGGAGAAGGGATATTTATTAGTAAGGTTTTGACCAAAAGAAGGAGGTGGTCGGAGGGGATGTTGTCTTCTATGTGGCATAGGTCTTAAACCATTTTCTGATAGGTATCGATGGCCAGGATATGGTCTAAAATAAACCAGTCCCTGTAGTTAAGGAAAATTGCTATTGTTAGTCTTGAATATTAGCAGAGTAATGAGCTGTTTTGTTAGGACTCTGCCGTTCTGGTTGAAACTGCGGTCCTTAAACTGTATCTGTCTGGAATTTATGTCTTTTACCAAGACAGTTTTTGATAGAGAAGCCATGTAGGTGAGAGCAGGGTTTGACAATTTTTGGGACGAAGAACAACTAAGAAAAGTACTAATGTAGTATATAAATCTCAAACTGCTACCTTGACATTATAATAGCAATATAGTTAGAATATTCTACACGAAAGTGACATACACAATAAACTAACTACATTTTGTATATTGACAGAAAATGCAAAAAAGTTTTTCAGTCTACGAAAACCATAATTTTGGAAAAAAAATTAACATTAAAGATTATTTTTGAATATGATTTTAAAAGAACCGGAACTGTTCACTAATAAAACAAACAAAGATAAGATTATAAAGTAAAACAGATTTAGTTGTAAAAATAAATAAAGAGCAGCATTGTAATATTTTTATATTGTTTAATCGCAAAAAGCTAAGTTAAAATATCATTACCGTTTAACCTAGCCACCAATATTGCTTTATTTTTTATATATTTGTATATATATTTTTATATAAAAATGAGCTATTATATGAGCTATTAAAATGTAAGTATTCTGTATTCTGAGAAAATTGGATTTGTAGATTCTAATACTAACAATTACCTGAACCGTAGCATTTGGATTTATAGCATTTTTTTTGGATTTTTTTTGTGTATGGGAATATACTATAAATAACGTTTTTAAGTTTGCTTTTTTGTACTTATATTATATCAGCGAGACGATCTTGAACTTAAAAGTAATCCCAGTATGAATTTCTATCAATCCCGTGATAAAAGCTGCTGCCGAGTTCATTATTTATCCTCTTAACTTACGTTACGATAAATGACTCTCAGACGAAATTTGGCCCGACTGTCTAAAAATAAGTACAGTTATACCGGTTTATGAAAAAAATAATCCAAACTGTAGGTATAGATAATTAAAGGCTCATTGCTATTATATACTCCAGGATATGACGATTTTCTGCAAGTAATTCTTTTTGTATGCATAGATTTGTTTAAAATTTTGACAGTATGTAGAAAATAGCTCTATAGTATATTGTGTATCTAGTAGGAAAAGCGATACATTCCCGGACGACAATGTAAATTGTTGGCCGAGGCGTTTAGCTGAGGCTAACAAACATTGAGAGTCCAGGAAGTTGCTTTTACTAGGAGATACACATACTATTTTTTCTGAAATTGCATTAAATATAATCGTAAATTAAGTTTTATGAATGCATAACTGTTTTTGATATCATATTATTTTCTATGAAACCGTTTCGTTGACATTGTTTGTTTATCATTGTTGATTAGTGTCACAAAACTGTCAGTGCGGTTAGTTACATATTGCTTAAAATATTTTAAATTATATTTAAAATTAACAGTGACGATGATGTCCAGAGGTGCAAAACGCCTCCAGAGTTACTAAAACACTACTACTAATGTGCTTTTAAATTTATTGTCAAATAAAATCAAGGCGCTAGATATGAATTTGCTTATATTGGTGGAACAGGTGGTCTTGGAATCCTATGCTGTAAAGGGCCAACTCAGATGTCACATCATATTTCAATTGATTGGCACATGAAAAACATGGTTAGGTTACAAATTGATAACACACATAAACAAAACAGAAAACGAAATGTATTTTTCAGGTGCTAGCACCCTTTTTATTACTTGTGATGTCTTGGTGGAGCAGGTAGGTGTAAATAGTACGTAGCCATTCCTCCTCCTTCCTTGTATTCATTGAAGAGACGCACTTATTGATGTAAACCATTTCGACGAAATTCCGCTTGAATATTGATTGTTTACGGTTTCCATGATTTTAACGTTGTCGTAGTCAATAGAATGAGAAGTGCTATTTACGTGTTGGCTCAAGACCGTGATGGTAGGCTTATTTTTTTGTCACTTTTGTGAAGTACCAGCCGTTTGGAAAGCTTTTGGTCTGTTTGTCCTATGTATCTCTTCGGACGATCTGTGCATTGTAAGGCATAAACCACGTTGGATCTCTGTAAAATGGGAGTTGTATCTTTCAGTCGTGAGTAAAACTTCTTCATTTTTTTGTAGATAGAATTAGCGATGATTACATTGTATTGTCTGAAACGACTAGTTATAGATATATATATATATATATATATATATACACATATATCTACGTCGCAGCATCATCTGCATTTTTTGAGTTAGGAATTCTAACCATGCACAAATCTAGGTATCTACCTGGAAATTGACAGCATTACGCAAGGTACCTGTATCATTTTTTATCTTTTTATTATAAGACTGTCATAACGCTCCGTTCGTTAATATAAATTTATATATAATATATATATATATATATATATATATATATATATATATATAATGTACTTAATTTTCTTTAACCATTTTAATATGTTTCTTTTTATTCTTGGGTAAAGGTTATAGTAATAAATAAGGAACACTGATTTTACAACGTTTCGCACATTTTTTATTGTGCTTTATCAAGTCTAAAAATAATTTATGAAATATCAAATTATGTTTACAATAAATATAAAATGTACAAATTTAAACATATTAAAAATTCTTTAAAAATTTCTTTTAAAACAGTGTACTTACTTTGGAGTTAAATATTTTAAATTTATATCATGAAGTTTCCAAGGTAAGTACACTGTTTTAAAAGAAATTTTTAAAGAATTTTTAATATGTTTAAATTTGTACATTTTATATTTATTGTAAACATAATTTGATATTTCATAAATTATTTTTAGACTTGATAAAGCACAATAAAAAATGTGCGAAACGTTGTAAAATCAGTGTTCCTTATTTATTACTATAACCTTTACCCAAGAATAAAAAGAAACATATATATATATATATATATATATATATATATAGTAGATGGGTAGTCTTTGCTGACTAGTTTTCTTTACACCTTTTGCTGCTGTCCCCAATAGATTGGTTATAGTTATATATATATATATATATATATATATATATATATATATATATATATATATATATATATATTAGTAAAAGTGGTTATTGGGTAAACAGCAATACTTAACGTTAAATAAAACTCTTTAGAGTATTTTTAATCCAAGCTTTCGTAATTACTTTATTACATTATCAAGGAGCTACAAAATTAAGAGTGACAGAATGCAAGTAGAAATAAATTATAAATTTATACTTACATCTCTGTGAGGTTATAACGTTGTTGTTCTAAAAGAAATTAACATGAGTAAATAATAAATTATAAAATTAAAATGATGTTTTTTATAAGTATTATCAAATTGATGTTTCTCACAAGATATGACATTAATGATTAAATAGTCATGTAACTATGATATCAAAAGTAATAAATTAGAGAACTAACTATAAGGTATTAGGAATAATAAAAAAAAAAAAAATTTTATAAATTATGGAAGTATTAAGATATAACAATATTAAAGCTTAGATGTTATTAGCCCTAAGGGATTATCCTGGATGTATATCCCTCTAAGATCAGTATAACTGTGCAATGATATAGAAAAACCAGGAAAAAACTATATCTGCTGATCTTTACAATAACTTAATATATTTGAATTATAATTATATCTTAGAGGGATATACATCCAGGATAATCCCTTAGGGCTAATAACATCTAAGCTTTAATATTGTTATATCTTAATACTTCCGTAATTTATAAATTTTTTTTTTTTTTTATTATTCCTAATACCTTATAGTTAGTTCTCTAATTTATTACTTTTGATATCATAGTTACATGACTATTTAATCATTAATGTCATATCTTGTGAGAAACATCAATTTGATAATACTTATAAAAAACATCATTTTAATTTTATAATTTATTATTTACTCATGTTAATTTCTTTTAGAACAACAACGTTATAACCTCACAGAGATGTAAGTATAAATTTATAATTTATTTCTACTTGCATTCTGTCACTCTTAATTTTGTAGCTCCTTGATAATGTAATAAAGTAATTACGAAAGCTTGGATTAAAAAATACTCTAAAGAGTTTTATTTAACGTTAAGTATTGCTGTTTACCCAATAACCACTTTTACTAATAATTAATTTTTCAGCAAATATTACTATTTAATTATATATATATATATATATATATATATATATACATATATATAAAGTGGGTTGTATTGGGGTGAACGGCAGACGAAAAGTGTACTCTTTTAAGTATTTATTACTTTCCAAGCTTTCGTGAATGTATATTTACATCATCAGGGAAGCTACAATATTAAAAACGTGGTTGAAACCTTATCTATATAAAAAGTGTTAGAAAAAAGCTTACTTACACTTAATGAGATTATTTCATCTATGATAATACAACAAAAATAATAATAGGCACAATACATTGATACACTTAAAATTTTTATAAAATTAGGACATTACTATAGTTTAAGACATTAAACTCTTAGATTTTGTAAAATTTTTTCCAGGTTAACCGGTCATTTTATGTTCGACGTCGTTTGTCAAATATGTCAATTCTCGTTTAGAACACTGACAGACAAGGTTACTCCACAGAACCAGAGAGGGGGAAAATTTCAACAGGTGGTCTTGGTTCACTAAGGTATTCGTGTAACATAATTTGATTTATGTTTTGTTGAGATTTTCTTTTCTCTCTTTCTATCTCTGGGTGGAAGAACATATTTAAGGATGTCTCTTCCTGGCACGTACAAGAGGAGAAAAATTAAAAGAGATTATATGGTTAATGAGGCCATTCAATAATCTCCCTTGGACAGAAAACAGGCTAATGAGACCTACTGTCATTTTTCCTCCCTTCTCCCCGCCACGACGAAGAACACCTATATAAAGACAGTTACCTAGTATAAAATACAAAAATTTTCTTGTCCAATCGAATCATAACAATATATATATATATATGGTTCCATTTAAAAAAGGTGTACCACAGGGTTCTGTTTAGAGTCCCTTACTGTTTTTAGTGTTTATTAATAATTTACCCAATACAACTTAATATGCCATTAGTATTCTCTTTGCAGACGACACGGGAAGCTTCAGATAATTATATGGTTTCCTTTAACTGAATTAAAAGTGAATGAGTCCAAAACACAGAATTTTATAATTTGCGTTTATGTTTCATCGGTTATTAGTGTATAGAAAAAAAATTAATAATTTTTTTTAACCATCTATATCTATGTGGCGTTTTTTCTACGGTAAGGATACAAGTAGATAAAAAACATTTTATCATGTTTAACATTTTTTTATTATATGTCTACTTCTGAGAACTAGTTCTGTGTTAAATTTTTCTAGTTTTTATTCTAAATTTATTAATTGACATATTTGTGTAAAAATTAACAACTGTTATGTGGTTACGTTAAAAATACATACAGTAGAAATGTTTATATATTAGGTATTATTTAAAATATTTGTAATACATTGTTACTTTTGATTAGCATTAGCCCTATTTTATACTAAGGTTAAAGTAAGACTTTTGGTAAATATTTTCCTACATTTTATAGTTCATTTATTTTCGAAATTATTACATTGTATATCTTAAATATGGATTTATCATACTTGAGACTATTTCTTCTATGTCTCTTTGTAAACTACTAGTTGAGTTTACATCTTTATTAATTACCATCGCATATTTGTTAATACATAGGTACTGGTATTATTAGCATATTTATTTTATTCAGAAATTAACGATGTATTTTTCTATGTTTAAGTTTTTACGTCTTACGCATAATTCAGTGGCGCCTTGTGTTGACAGTTATTTTTATTTTAGTTAACTATATATCGTACTTAAACTTAACTTTAACACTACAACGTATTAATTATGCACACGACTTACTCTTTTCTTCCGTTTGCCTACACCGTTCGCTATTGTGACCCACTACTTTTTTTTGCTTTGACTTTAGCGGAGCCTATCCTGATATTTTTGATGTGTATTTCTGGCAAAGTAGATGATATTATTTAATATAACACAAATCCAACTTTCCCAGTGCATCAAGTTTTAAAGTGAAACTTTTATTACATCGTCCCAAACTTTTTGCTCTGTGTTAGCGCATGTCGCATGTCGGTCGACCGCCGAGTAGGTATAAAGTATATAGTTTGCAGCAGCTGAGCGTGTAGTGTATAGTATTACTCATTTGTGCCAGTGCTCCACGCTATATTATTTGTGTTTAATTTTTGTCTGTGTTTAATTGTTAGAACTTTTTGCTGGTGCATGTTGTTGTTTATGGATTTATTTCAATTTTGAGTACTTGAATTTATTATTTAACTTATTTTGTATGAATATTAAATTAATTATTTTTTTATTTATATTCGGTCCATTCCAATTTTCCAAGTATAAAATTAAGATTGATAAAGCGATTTTTATACCCTTAATGAAATATTATTCGAAAAATTTTTAGTTAAATGTCTATAGTGTGAAAAAAAGTTTCACTTTTACCGTGGTTTCATAAAACCACACAACATTTTTTTTAAAGAGTAACAAAATTTCTATTTACGTTAAATTTTCTTATGAAACAAACTTTGTTTTCTGCCCTCCGGTCGAAAGGTGGCAACTTTCTGGCCTCTGCGCTAAACGAAGTTGCCACATTCAGGCTACGTCGAGCAGAAAAATAGTATTCACACCTCGGCCAATAAAAAGTAAAGCCTCAGACCACATGTTTGTTAACCTCGGCCTTGCCTCGGCCAACAATTACATGTGGTCTGAGACTTTTCCTAATTTACTGGCCTAGGTATGTAATATACTATTTAAACCGTCAGGATAAGCTATGAATTGTAAGTATTATCTTTATAATTTTTATTTTTTAATTATAAAATATAGTTCAAAATTTTAACTAAAAGTTAATTTGCAACAAAAGAAAATCGTAGTGATAACGAATTTTTATATTGTGTATGGAAGAAGAATACGAGGGTTGTGTTTTTAGTTTTGCATATAGCCTTAAATACAAATAATATATAGACTAAAAGTATTTACTTATTGCTTTTCAAAATGGGTCTCACCAAGATCAATACACTTTTGCATACGTTCAAACCAACTAGTAAAACAGTTATTCCTGTCTTCAGTTGACACCTGCAAAAACGTATAATTTGCGTTTTCTGGCGACTGAAATCGCTGTCCACGCATTGAATTCTGGATCTTTGAAAACATGACGAAGACATTGGACGAAACTATACAGTGGATGGTCTAACAATTCGATGTTTAGAAGCTCGAAAAACTCGATTGTCTTTTGGACAGTGTTTGCATTGTCTTGACGTAGGATATTTTGGCGTTGTGTGTTGCTTTGTCGGAGTTAAGCGATCACAAACGTTTATATACCAATCAGAAGTAACCGTTCTTCGATCTTCCAAAGCAGTTGTTGCCGCATGACGAGAATAAATCATTTTTGTTGGTTTTTCTTTATCGTTATACACATACACTGCATAGTAGCGTTTGTTTTTTGGATCGTAGGAGAAAATTCAAGATTCATCGCCAATAACAATACTATAAAAGATTTTTGAGCTTCATTTGATAAACCGTCTGTGATCAAATGAATGATCCAACGGGAAAAAAACTTAGTAACACCTAGTTCTTCATGTAGGATCGTTTGGATCAAAGTCTTTAAAATGTTCAAAGATGCCTCTATGTTATTTAATGTATTCTTGTTTGTATGCTTTCTAAACATTTTTAAAAAAGTCATACATTTTAAAAAAACCTACACGACTTGTTGTATCGCAATGAAACTTTGGGTTTATGTCAACAAAAAATTTGGTTAAATTGAAGTTTCTATGGCTGACGCCTTCTAAGCGGCTATATGTAATACTAAAAAAAAAAAACCGTATTAAAAATAATTATTTACAAATCTGATCATCATATGTCGTATGGAATAGAATTATCTTTAAACTGAAACTGTTTAGTAATGTGGAATATTTACGATTAGTCCAATCGCTAAATAAGAGATTTGTAAAATTTAGGATTTCACCAGTTTTAGACAGGTAATTTGGTTTATCAATTTAATTGTTTATAATTAAAAATAAATACAAAAATTCTATACACTTGAATTCTTGGATATAATTATACCTAAGGAAAACAAAGGTTAGATCAGTTTTTTATATTCTTAAACATATAACAGAAAATTATATAGTTTATGAAATAAGTTATCTTTGTTTTACATTAAAACGGTCACAGCTAATGAAGTAGAAGCAGGCGGAAAATATAGCACAAAATTATTAAGGAAATTGTAAATACCAGCAATTAACAACTTGATTATCGTTCCCATACGTTCCCGTACCAAAAATCAATATTTAATGAGTTGCCAAAATTGGAATCCAGATATTGTGTAAATACAGTAAGTATACTTGAGCGGAAACTACATTAGTCAGTATTAGCATGTTAATTATAAGATATATTTTTTAAAAGTTAGTTAGATTTTAAGGACTTTGAAATATATTCTATAGTATATTCACAAATCTACTGTTTCATTGTAAAAGTAAATCTAAATAATCCCTTTTAAAAACTCCATTGTTGTGGAATTATCACAGTAACACAAGCTACGCCAGGACCGTCCTATAGGCGAGTCAACTGTTGGTAGAGCGTAATTTCAACAATTACATAATTAATTTATCTTATAAACGTGGATATGAATAAGTTTTGCATAAAATGGGAAAAACGATTTGAGTTTGGAAAATGTCTAAAAATAAAAGTTTCGTCTGAAAATTCAAAATATGACAAAAATACGAAATATCGTCATAAAACAGCTGGTTTTGTGATGTTTTTTGAATTTTGAACTAAAAATTACAAAAACAATAATTTCGACTAAAAATACAAAATATGACTAAAAATGCGAAATATCGACATAAAACAGCTGGTTATGCGGTGTTTTTTGCATTTTGAACTAAAAATGAAAATTTCGACTAAAAATGCAAAATATGACAAAAATGCGAAATGTCGACTAAAAATGGGACATTCTGCAATAATTTATTTCTCCTAAAGACCGCCATCGCAAACACTGGCTCACTTTCAGATGTTTAAGTTACCTTCGTTAACGTCTGTCATTTTTCATCCCAACATTGAAGATAGATTACTCTCATATACACAATACTATATTAAATTTTACGATTTATTAATTAAAGTTTGCTGTTATTTTTATAATACCCTTGCAATTTCTTAAAAACTATAGAATATATCTTTAAACTTAATCAATACTAAAAGGTATTATTGTGATATGGTTAAAAAGCCGAAATATTGCACAATAGTTATTTTTCTTTTATATAAAGCGTGCATAAATGTTGAAGACAGAAAGTTGAAAAAAATATGTTAATATAAAAGCGACCATGAAAAAATCTTTAAAAATATTTTTAAGTTCACCACGAGAGAGCGCAATCGAAATTCAAATGTTCAATTTCATCCTTAGAAAGCTGAGAGAATTTTGAATCTATTTGATCGAAGCTCAAAAGTGTATACTTTCGTTCAAAGTCAATTTTTGCTTTTTTTGCATTCACACTTCAGTACAGTAAAAAATGCCGAGAAACGATAACCAATTAATAAATACAAAATATTAGTTGCCAAATGTAATCTGAAACAAAACTTTCGGAAAATATGACTTATATATTACACACGAGTTAGTATTTATAAACCTATGATACTTAGAATTAATTAATGCTCGGCAACATTGCTTTGGTTTACCCTTGTTTTAAGGAGCAGCTCTTATCGGTGTTAACTCGTAAAAATTCGAAATTTTTATTGGGTCCTTCGTACAGTTACTGATTTCTATTGGTTAATAATAAGTAAAATACAAATCAACGTTGACTATTATAAGCCAATAAATTTAGTTTATTTCGACTTTGATATGAAAATTCTTTGGTTTTGTCGGTACGCTGGAAGCCTTGTGAAGTGAACTTAGTTTTTTTATCGCTTTTTAGTAATATATTTTGATTTTGTATTGAAATTTTATTTTGTGAAAATATTTTTGTGGTTGTATAGCGGATTAAAGACCTGTTGAAAATGTCCTAGAAAGTATTTAATAAAATACAAATTTAATTTAGTTTTTAAATAAGTATTTTGATATAGAACCTGTTAGAGATGAAATTTTACCTGTAAGTAAAGTAGAGAACGAGGAAGATACTACCAATAAATATGGTATGTGGATATCACCCTCAAATCCAATGATTTTTCAAAACGTGTATAAACACTAAATGTTGGTAAATAATGGCTCAAATTATGGTGTCATAGAGCGAATCCACATATTAACAAAAAATTCTAATCCATCGATAAAGAAGGTGGTATTATCTAGGTAAGAGTGTAATCCACAAAAAAGAGAACACAACGATCTCTTATCAAAGAAAAATTTATGAATTTTATGCTACAAATGTTATACCGTTTTTTTAAATGATCTAACAAAAAAGTTATGGCAGTTCCCGGTTATCTATATAAATCAACCAATACCTACCGTAAATAAATTTTTGCACTCGTTGCAAGACATGACATCTACCTTATTCGAAAAATGGTTCAAAGAGCAAATTTATCTGAAAATTCAGACATAGTAATGAATAATGCTTCTTAACATTTACAACAGACTGAAATTCCGAAAGCTAAATCTCGAAAAAATGTTATATCTTTGTACCTATATATAGAACGTAAGAGTAGCTTATTCCTAAACATCTTTAAAAAGAATTTGCTTTTTATATTAAAATCTTTGAATGTTAAACCAAGTTATGTTGTCTATGACATAGCCGAGCAATTGATTTGGAACAACATTAAAATAGGAAACGAAATGTGACTCCAAATTTATCAGGGAGTGTGATTGACACTATAATGGAAGTTGTTGCAGATATTTTGAATGAATTATGGTATAACTGCGTTGGCCATGTTTATAAAATTAAAAATACTTATTGAGTACTTCGGGTTCATTCCTGTGTTATCGGTTTGTATGGCATATCTAGTGAGGATGATAGTTCTGACAAGGATTTTTTATTTTTTAAATAATTAAGTCTATTTCGTTGTAGGTTTTTAACTTATTTTACTTATTGAGAGACGTGGTGAGAAGGCTTGTGTGCTTTAACTATTATAACATAAAGCAAGACTAATACATCTCAGATTATAATTAATTTAAAAAATATATATTATTTGTAACATCCTATATATCGAGTATATAAATAATACAACCGAAGGCCGATCCTGCACCATGCAGTTAAGTGAATCGTTTGTCGTTGCCAAAAAGCAAAAATTATCTTTCAACGAACCTATACCGAAAATAATAAGAATGAAGAAATGTATTAAAATCATATCTGATTGTAGAGAAGAAAAGCTCGTTTGTTAAAGGAAAGTAGTTACTTTAAACCGACGTATTTAATTTTCAATAACTTTCTCAGACAGCGCAATTAGTCAAAATAACAGTTTTTTTATTTTGCTCCAAAAATTTTAATCATACGGTATATATTTAGTATAACAGGAGTGAAGTAAATTAAATTTTCAACAAAAAATCTTTATGCCACAATTCTTTTTCGTTTTAGATTTACGGCAAGAAGAATAATTTTATTCCATTTAAATTTAAAGAATTCATTGCTATCATGGCTTGTAAATCAGCATTTCCTGGCAACAAACATAAATATACATTTCTGGGTTTTGTTTGTTTGTCACACAATAATCCAATATTCCAACATACATTTAATGACTACCTAAGAATCATATTATTTAAGCATATTTCTATATTTTAAAGTAGTGAAAAAAATGCATGTTTTCATTTATAATAAAATGCATGAATAGTACATAAGGATGTGTAACAAGCGTACTGTGTTAAACAGCCTTTGTTAAGAGTGTGCTAGTGTTCCATATGTATCAAAATGTTGTAAGGAATTAAGAAATTAAAATAGATAATTCTATTTGTTTCAAATAATTCGTTTAAAATATAAAAAAATATTTCGATGTTTCAGATGTAAATAATAAAAATATGTCACGTTTATTTATTTCTTTATATTCACAACGGTACAAAAGAAAAGTTAGCGGCGCTAGTGGTAAAAAAAGCTTAATTTATACGATAAACCGTGGACATATTCTGATAAATGCCACTTTTGAGTGCGTGCTCCTTATGTACTTTACATGATAACATGCCTCAATACATTTAACAACGATTAAAATCTTTTTTTCTTTCGCTGTAGCAAGTGCCTGGTCTGGACTTATCTCAAACACTAGATAATGTGTCAAGGGATCAACGAAACACGATAATTACAATTTTTTTATTACTAATACATCATACACTTTAAAAGCCTGAACATTAACAAAGTATTCTTTTCGTCAGAACTCTGAAACATAAAAAGCTATCGAATTGTGGTATTAAAATTTTTTTGTTGTAAATTATATTTATTTTTTCGTATGATATCAAACATATACCGCATAACTTAAATTTTTGTAGTAAAATTAAAAACTTGTTATTGTGACAAATTGAGCCCTCTACGAAAGTTATTGAAAATTTTAAGATATAATTAAATCCGTCAGTTTAAAATAACTAATTTTCTCTATAGTCCATTTCATCTTTTTTGGCCGATTTGATATTAGAAACCACTGAAATAAGATTAAACTGTCATCCAAGATACCAATGGCGGACAGTTTTTTAAAGTGAAAACTTCTTTAGCCGCGTTGAGCATTTTTCTGTAATGGGTAAAAAATCTTAAATTCGCGTCAGGACACGTGACCCTGATCGAAAAAACGTAAGATGACAAATAAACAAATTAAAGAGACGTGCAATCATATTTTGTAGTGGTGAAAATAGGAACTAAAGCAGCTGGTAGCGCAAAAAGCGGAAAAGTAGTTATAACCGTATAGTGCCTTATTAAGTACTAGTAGTGTTATTTTAATATAATTTTTTAAGGTACTTTAAGCATAAAAAGTGTGTAGAAGTATAGTGAATAGATGCACTGATGTCGGAACTTGTTGCCAACTTTATATTATGCATCAACACATCTGTTCTATTATTATCTCTGGTTTTGTAGTTGACATTGGTCAAAACATGGCTTTCGATAATACCAGGGATAATACCTATGTTTATAGTGCCTTAGTCTTAATAAACTTATTTATAAATAAAATTATGAAATTATCAAGTTGTGAAAAAATTATATAGGTTTTAAATAGATTCGACAAAAAAGCAAATATTCGATGTTACTATGAATAAAAATATCGATATATCGAATACAATAAATATTTGTCAAAACTCAAAACATCCGACATATCGTATGGAAAACATCGAATAATAAATTCGATATATCGATGTGTGAATATGCCTATTGTAATATAAATAACCAACTAAACTTTGGCTTTATTCAGCAAAGAATCTGACAATACATCAACTATAATAATCAGACTGATAAATAACTACATATGAACTATATACTACATACTAAGATACATAACAGTCACCCGTTGTTTGTTTTTACACTATTATTTATACAAAACGAAATCACGACGCGTAGCGCGTAGGAAGTCGTTTCTGTCTTGAAGACCTACGTAATGCAGGTATATCTGACGGTTCTAAATTGGCATCCCCGTGTCTGCTAGAAGTGCTAAAGGGCTCAGAGTTTTGATCCAGGTTTTCCTCCGATTCATTTTCATTGATATTTTCATTCGCAGTTTCATTAAGCTCCTCTTCATCGGAGTCTCGAGGTAACGGGGCTAATTGTCTGTTTGAGACCGTAGATTCATGTCCGTTAGGAAAACGTACGAAAGAATAAGAAGGATTACTATGAAGAAGTTCCACTTCTTCTACTAAAGGGTCGTATTTTGATTTTCTGACATTCTTCTTCATCAGTACCGGTCCGGGAGTCAAAAGCCAAGACGGAATTGATTCTCCGATCGGGGACCGGCGCGTGTAATTAAAGAAACGTTCGTGAGGAGTCTCATTAGTAGCAGTACACAACAAAGAGCGTATAGAATGTAGGGCGATACCTAGAACTTGTTCCCATTCGGACGTATCCATGCCTTTAGATCGTAGACAAAGTTGAAGAGTTTTCCATAGAGTTCCGTTAAAACGTTCAACTTGCCCATTACCTTGAGGGTTATAAGGGGTCGTTCTGCTTGTAGCAATACCGTAAGAGGTAAGGAATGTTTGCAATTCCTTCGACATGAAAGCAGTTCCTCTGTCTGAGTGAATATAGGCAGGAGCACCAAAAGTCAGAAATAAGTCCTTTAAAACTCTTATAACAGTTTCAGCCGTTAAGTCACTGCAGGGATAAGCAAAAGGGAATCTCGAATATTCATCAATAATACATAGTAAGTATTTGTTTTTAGTGTTGGAAGGTAAGGGTCCCTTAAAATCTATATTAAGACGTTGAAATGGTTCTACAGCATTAACTAAGTGACCTTTAACTTTGCTGAAATTGGGTTTTATTTCAGCGCAGATCGAACAAGAGTTAATCATAGACTTGACATCATTCGTAGAATATGGGAGATTTTTAGCTCTAATCCAATGTACCATTCTAACGATACCAGGGTGGCACAAGAGATTATGAATTTCATAGAGTTTATTATTGTTTAAACTAGCACTTACTCTTGATAAGGTATCCGCTACGATGTTTTCTTTACCAGGTCTATAAACAATATCGAATTTATAACATGAAAGTTCCAATCTCCACCTTTCAATTTTTTCATTCTTAATCTTACTCGACTGTCGTTGGTTCATCATAAATGCGACAGATTTTTGATCTGTTACTAATAGAAACTTTCTTCCAATCAAGTAATGACGCCACTTTCTTAAAGCTTCCACTATAGCACATGCTTCCTTTTCTATTGAAGAATGTCTTCTCTCCGAATCACCAAGAGTTCTTGAGAAAAATGCAACGGGTCTCCCATTCTGAGTCAAGGAAGCAGCAATAGAATGTTGAGAAGCGTCTGTCTCTACAGATAAAAGCTCATTTTCATCTATAGCGATTAAAGCTGACTGGGCGATTCGAAATTTTAAAGAATTGAAACATTCAATTACATTTTCATTCAATGGAAATCTAGGTTTAATAAGTGGCTGAATTTGTTTTGAAAAATTGGGAATCCATTTTGAATAGTGAGCAAACATCCCAAGAGCGCGTTTAAGAGAAGCAATATCACTTGGAATAGGTAGTTCTACCAAAGGTTTCAATCTGCTTTCATCAGGTGTGATGGTGTTATTGTTAATTGTGTAGCCTAAGAGATTAATAACGGTGCTACCATACGTACATTTATCTTCATTTAATGTCAAATTGTATTTTAATACTGCATCCATGAAGTTCTTAAGATTTTTATCATGTTCTTCCCTAGATTTGCCACAAACTGTAACATCGTCTAAATACGCATAAGTTCCTGCTAAATTTTCCTTCTCAATGATGTGATGTAATGTTCTTTGAAAAGCAGCAACTCCGTTTGTGACTCCAAAGGGAATTCGAGTGAATTGATATAAGTTGCCACAAGCTTCAAAAGCGGTCATAGGCCTTTCCTTTAAAATGATTGGTACCTGATGATAAGCTGATTTTAAATCTATTTGACTGAAGAATTTATTTTTGGCTACTTTCGAAACTATAGATTCGATTTTAGGCAAAGGAAACCCATCAAGTTCAGTATAACGATTAATAGTTCTGGAATAGTCAATTACGAGGCGGTTGCGGTGAGTTCCTCTAGTAATTAAAACCTGAGCTCTCCAAGGAGAAACGCTTGGTTCAATAACTCCGTCTTTTAGTAATTTGTTCACTTCCTCTTTAATAAAAGCTTCGTCTTCCTCAGAAAAAGATTTGGATTTAATAGCAATCGGCTTAGTTTCAGATAATAAATTACTGAAAATAGAAACGGGAGGGACCGAAGCTTGCATAACGCTACATATTGTCAAAGGTTCTTTGTCGCCTCCAAATTTGAATTCAAGAGATGAGTGATTTTTAAGCAAGTCGTGACCAATAATCACGTCCGCACATAAATTATTGACAATCAAAAGTGGATGTTCTTTGTAAGTATGATTATTAATTTTGATTGTAGCATGACAAAGATTATTGATGAAAGATACGTGGCTTAAAGAGGCTAAAGTTACAGTCTGTTTAGTAGCCTTCCGTTTCAAATTCATTGTGGCAGATAGATCTTCATCAATGAAACTGACCGAACTCCCAGTATCAATCAACGCATCAGCACTGATGTTGTTAATAGAGATAGGTATAGTAGCCTTATATAAACTAGAAGGAGACGCAGCAGATATACATGCTATATCCTCTGACTTAGTAAAGACGGCGTTCATTTCTGATCTTCCTGAACGGCAAACGTTTGCAAAATGACCTTTCTTTGTACATAACTGGCAAGTAGAATTGAAAGCCGGGCACTTATTTCTTTGATGTAATGTTTTGCTCCCACAGAAAAAGCAGCTCTTCTTTTGTGAAGAAGGCACAGATAAATTGGGGTTTAGATCAGTCTTTACCTGAAATTGAGGACGTTTCGAGTGGATATCTTCTCTAGTAGGGAACGCGGCGAGATGAGACGAAGTTGAGTTAAAAGCTTGACACTGTTTTTCAGCAGATTCGAGGGTAACGGCCTGAGTTATAGCGTTCTCCAAACTTAAAACAGGGTTTTCCAGAAGACGTTGCCGTATTCTCTGGGACTGGATTCCTGAGATAAAAGAATCACGAATGCACTCGTCTTTATATTCTTCGGCAGTGACGTTCTTAAATTTGCAATCAAGGGCCAGTAGCTTCAGTGCTTGGATGTATTCCGAAATAGATTCTTCAGGAAGTTGTATTCTACTCGATAAAACATGACGTGCATATACCTCGTTCTTTGGTTTGACATAGATACCGTTAAGGAGGTACGTAGCATCATCATAAGTTTCACACTCTCTTATAAACGAATATATTGTAGGCGTCAAGTGATTAATCAACAACTTCAACTTCATCTGGTCCGAGGCATTACCCATTTCTTCGGTTAGAAAATTCGTGAAAGTAGAATACCAGTGAGTCCATTTCAAATCCGCCGCTACCGTTTCAGGTTCGACATCAAATCGGTCTGGTCGCAGGTAACGAGCCATACTATTTAACACAGGAATCAAAGACTGATTCTGATCTATAGACATATTACTTTGCTGAATAAATTGTAATATAAATAACCAACTAAACTTTGGCTTTATTCAGCAAAGAATCTGACAATACGTCAACTATAATAATCAGACTGATAAATAACTACATATGAACTATATACTACATACTAAGATACATAACACCTATGCCACGCGCACCTATAAATAGTGACAGGTGACAGCTAATAATTTAAAATTTAAACGTCTGTGTTTAGTGTTCTTTAAATGTTTAAAATATGGATATTAAACAAATTAATGATAAAAGTGACGAAGAAATAGCGAAAGAAAATGAGTGAGTACTTTATAAATATACTAGATGAAAATTTAATAAGTTTTAATTTTTAATTAATATAATTTTATTATTAAGCTTAGGTTTTGATCTAATCTATCGTACTGCTTAACGAAATTATTAATATAGATGCATATGTATGTACTTACATATTATAGATGTAATATTTGTAATATGTTTACTGTTTATACTTTACAGCATTAACCTATATTTTCATAACATCACAATAAGCACATGTTAATAATCAAGTTTTCACTTCTGCTGGCACTCCCGGAGTGCAACCCGTCGTTTTTTTTCTAAATTAGGTCGTAAGTTTCTGAAACTATTAGTCCATTTCACGGATTTTGGCCGATGACAGAAATCATACTCGAAGTAAATTTAGAGTTACATCTCTCTCAGATACAGGCAAGTTAGAAATTTAAATGAGGACGTTTGTTTTTTAATACAACACTTACGTACCTGCATCTTGTTTCACCGGTATATAAAAATTATTCAATACGGAAGTCTTGACTTAATTCACATTCCTAGTAACCGTCATGTACGGCTCGTTGTTGAAGGGTTGAATTTAATAATTATTAATGTCATATTTTTGTAAATGTCAAACCACACTGATAGTTTCAGAAACTTACGACCTAATTTAGGAAAAAAAAACCCTCCGCCATTGGTAACTTGGAAGACAGTTTAATCTTATTTCAGTGGTTTCTAATATCAAATCGGCCAAAAACGATGAAATGGACTATACCAAACAAGCTCATGATACAAATATACAAGATATGATAACTAAGCTGTACCGATTTCGGTCCGACTCGCGCATGACGTTAGTTGATCAGTATACATTCAAATAATTACATTAAACGAAATGGTATATACGTTTCCATTATGGAATTTAGGAACTTTTTGAAAAATTAAAAAATCTAGAAATTTTAAGAATAGGGATTTAATAAACATTAATTTGTAAGCAAATAAATTAATGTGATACATATAGAGTGTTCCATTTAAACTATCCAAAATGATAAATGAACATTAAACAGATTTGGTCTAATATGATAAATAGCCTGTATAAAATTTTCTGAAACTAAATTTATTAATCGATTAAAAAAATATTATATCACATATAGAAAATTAATTCTTGATATTGAATACTGTGTACCTAAATATTATTTTTTTAAAACCATTATGATTTTGAAAAATATGCATTAACTGCAAGCGTTATATAAATAAACAGCTTAAACCACACAATAGCTTAAATTTCAATAGTATCAGTTTAAAGAAGTCTTGAGTAAAGTATAAATTCATATATACTTAATCAAGTGTTATGGTAAAGTATGGATAAATGACTGATGTTAAAAAAAGTCATAGTTGGATTTTTTATCTATTAATTTATTATTTTTGAAAACGTTCGTTTTCTCAAAACAGCAGCATTATTCTAAAAAACATTCTGGAACGAAAAAATAATAATTTTCGTTTCTTTGGTCATAGCACAAGAGAACTCATTTCTAATAATTTCTTTAAATAATTTTTAGAAATAAATAAATAAAATAAATTAAAATATTTAAATATTTTTTCAAGTTCTTCAAGTTGATCCATAAATTCCGGAGTAGGCTTTAATAAACCTCCCTCACTCAGATGTGAGACCCATGTAGAGCTTGATGTACAATCTCTAATATTATCAAGGTCTTTCTTTCATTTTATGGCATATATACTCAGCCAAATTTTCCAATCCATCATACTGAATATCACTTAGTTCAGTATCAACTGAGTAAAGTGGGTCAGGATCAGGAATTTCCTCAGATTCCTGGTTTTTGTCAATTAAGGAAAAAAATTGTCCATATAAATTTATTTCCACATCCGGTAGGTCAGGAGTATCATCATCTTTAATGTTGCCAAAACTTGAAAGAGAGCCCGCATTTCGACCGAGAATGAAAGACCGTAATTTATATTTAAATTCTAAGGCATCTGGATGGGTTATGAGACCCTCCCTTAGTCCGTATAACTCCAAAAAAAAATTCTTAAAGTTTTTGGAGATTATTTGTTAAAGGCAAGTTTATTGAAGGTATAGCTTCCTTTTTTAGAGTTCGGTAACTTTTTGGTACGTATCTAAGCAGTTCATGTCTTAGGTTTCGCTCATAATGCTTTGAGCATTTTTAACATTAAATTTATCATCCCTTTTACACAAATGTAACCATACACCTGTAATTTCCTTATCTTTTCGAAAGCTGAAAAATTTTAAATCAGACGAAAAAACTTTCAGCTGATTGTCTACAGAGCATCCGTAAATTGCACACCTCATCTTATTAAATATATTCAATAATGAATCTCACGATATAATAAAATAGAAAAAAAAAAATATATCTAAACAATGTTTTCTGAGTGAACACAGCATAGACAAATTAGCTCTCTACTCACCAATTGACGTCACCTGTTTTAAATTAGACACGCCACCCTGCGCGATGTCATATCTTGTCTTATTGTATCATGAAACAAGCTGTTGTTCTCTAAAAATCAGATAAAGCTTAAGTGGTTACAACGATTTAAAGGATTACGATTTCAATCGATTTTCCTACTCTTATTAATGTTGGTACACTAAAAAGCCTTTTGATCAAAATGATGCAGAATTCTCTTAGCTATCTAATGATGTTACCAAAAATTTTCGAAGAAATTAAATATTTAAATATTTTATTTTCGATTGGTGAACTGCGGAACTAACAAATATAAAATTTTTAAAATTTTCTCTTGGTTGCTTTTATCATAATATTTTTTCTCGATAAATCAATTATTTAACCTTGTTAGGGTATACTTCAACTGTTGTATATTGATCCATCTCCCACATTTGTAAAATTGTGAGCATATCCCATAGGTAGTTTTTAATAATATTACTTCATTCTATGCATAAATTGGGGAAATGACTGGAATTATTTGTTTTGAATTCGCACATGACTTTAATAAGTGAATAACAACAGAAGTAAATTTAATCGTCATTATGTCAATATTTAAATTTACTTTATTTTTATTATTATTAAATTAAATTTAGTTAAATTACTAACTAGTGCCTATTTTTTACATGCTTCTTTATCGTATAAATATGTTTTTTAATTTTACACAATTTAAATATGTTTTGTAGCAAAAATAACAGTAATACTTTAATATCTATGCGTTTCTAGCAAAACAAATATTTCTTTGACAAAAATAGCAGTATTTTAGGATTATTTTTGTAATGCATATATTTAACAAAGTACTACGAAATCTAAAATCAGAAAATAGAAAAATGTCTTAAAACCTTTATATCTAAAAAAAGATGTTTTTTTTTAGTTAAATTGGGATTAAAAATTTAAATATTTTTAAATAAAGTTTTAATCTTTTTGCGAACACAATTAAACTCTAAAGATCTCTGGAATGCTATTAATAAAATAAGTTATAAAGGAAAAAATTTCCATTTTATTAATTTAATAAAAGATTCGCAGTGTATGCTACTTACTGACAAATTTGTGATAGCAGATAGATACAGGAAATACTAAATCTTCCCAAAAAGAAAACAGTTGGTGTTGACAAAATAAATAGCGAAACAATAAAATTAATTGTGAATTAAATATTTACATGCTAAATCGCTGTGTTAATGAAGGTAACTGACTTATGTAGAATTTAACAGTATCCGCTGATAAAGTCGAAGAGATAAACGGATTTCCCAACTTCAGGTAACTAGTGGCAAGTGCCATCTTAATTCAATATTTTATTTTGTATTAAATTACGGGAGCGCATGAATTGCGAAGTGTGGTCAGATTTTTCTAAACCTCGACCCGAATTGCGAACTACATCTTATCAGCTGACCAATCTCTCACCTGAATTGCGAACTGTACCTTTTTGAATGGTTTAATCCCTTCGCGAAATTATGAACCCGAGTAGGAACAGGTAGGTATAAAAATATTTACATAGATTAGTATTCCAAATTTAATTACAATATTTATAGATAATTAAACAATATTGACACTACATACAATGTTGAGGTTGTCAGACAAGGCTATAATTATGAGAAACAATTTTTATAAAATTATATCTTTGTACAATTTTTTTTTTATACGAATTAATATTTTGTAAAATAAATGCATTCTGGCGCAAATAACTTTTCTTAAAATAATGCGATTCTCCAATGCTGCGATTCTCCAATGCTATTCATTCCAATATAAGAATCTTATATCCGGTCTCTAATTATATTATATTTTATTATATTTATTACCTGCTGTGAGTTCTATTGATTACAGAGTAATAAAGTTTTTATACCTGAAAGTGGAGCTTATAATTTGTTTTGAATATTATTATTTATATATTTTAAATACTTTTTTTCCTTTGAATATTTTAATTTACCAAAAGGGTTTTATTTTACGAATTTAGTTTGCCAAAAGTTTTAATTTAAAAAAAATATTATACTTACATATATCCTTTTACATAATTCCTTTATTCATAAACAACAATTACTGGGTATTTCAATGGTATTTTTCTCTACTGATCAGTAGATGTGTAGATATATATTTACAATTAATAAAAAGTAAGAGGCTGCCGAAGTAATACGCGAAAAAAAGCAGAAGAGATTTTTATGTTCGGGTTTATAAAAATACTAAACTACATTTGAACGGTTTTCGGATTTAACACACAGCAGCGCTTCTAGTTCTACACAGTCAACAACAATTCTAGAACGCTCCGAAAAAAACGAACACGATTAAAGCTATTTACTTGTACCATAGATATAACTAAAGGGTTTGTTTCTGTATTATGTATTTGAATATTACCCTAAATGCCATAAAACGGTTACATTTCGCTTTAGGCCTGGTTCGCAATTCATCTCATCATTATGTCTTTAAAAAGGGCACGGTTCGCAATTCGGGTAAGGGATTAGCGGCTATCTCCTAGACCCTTCGATACTTGTGACCATAGTTCGCAATTCGTGTTACCCCTAAATTATATATTTAAACAGAAAACTTTGAATAAAGTATTGTAGCATGTCCAAAAAACTCTATGCAGAAGATTTTTATTTTTTTAATTTTTATTATTTTTTCTTACCTAAGCCAACCCTGATCATATTACCTTCCAGAAAATTCTCGACTTTAACGGTTTAACCGTCAAAACTATCGATTTTTTTAGACCGACCAATCAAAACTGGTGAATAAGGTCATGCGGCGCAAGAGGGGTGGTTTGAAGCGACGCGGCTTACATTTTTTACCGGGATTTTAGAATTCAGTCTAGTTTGGGTCTCTGTGCTTGCAAGTCATTTTTGTACAACCCCTAGATTCAAATACCGGCAAATTTCCTTTAGATTTGCAAAGAATTACTTGCTATTTAGTGTTTCTAATTAAGTTAAAGTCAGTGAGTGAGTGTAGAACCTCTCTGATGAAAAAGCTGTCTTGTATTACCGAAGAATCACCAGATTCTACTGTACCGTATAAATTGGGTGTGGCCCCATTTAATTCTCCTATCTAGGAAACAAACTGTAAGTCTTTTAATATAATTACTATTTCTTAACTACCAGAAAAGTTGGGATACCATTTTTTTCTTTGGCACAAAAACTTAATTGTGATCCGCCTGAATAATATCCAAGTGTGGGTAATTAACGTAAGAAGTGCTCATAAAATCCACAGTGAAACCGGTTTTTATAAAAAACCTAGTACCTTATCGACAGACTCCTAAAGTGTGCAAATTTCGAAATAGTTCGTCGCATACATGTTTCAGTTATCAGTGAAAGCGTTGCGCAGAGTCTGACTAAATATTTTTGTAACACCTTTATGGTAAATTTTTGGTTTCTTAATGTTTATCTTAATTTAATTGTTTTAATATAAATTATTATATGGTACCCCCCATCTTTTACTCAAGTAAAAAATCTTTTAAGCTAAAAGTGATTTACTATTTTTTTATTAAATTTTGATACTTTTCAATTTCTTTTTCACATCACATTCTGCTTAAATGGGTACACAGAAATAACAATATAAAAATACTTAGCTGTTATTGAATGTGTAATATTGTTTCTATATGTGATTAAACACTAATGTGTTTGTCTGTATTTTATCTTATTTCATTTGTTGATATTTTATATGTCTATTTGTTTCGTTCACCTGTTTGACTTATTACTACACACAGTAATAAATATTGTTTATTGTTTATTTATATGTTTTATTTTCTGACCTGGTGTAAGTTATTCTGATCTAATCTCATTAACAACACGAATGAGACGTATTTCACCCATAAATCTTAGCTTTTGAACTGATCAAAATATATAGAGCTGTTGTGATAAGTAAGAACAAAAAGTAAGTATAACTTTCTCTTTCTAGTTTTTCTAATAAAAGTGTTTAATTTAAAACTTTAACCAGAACATCTACCGGTTTACTCAATTTTACCGCATCTTATCTTACGTCCCTTATATCTTTCTTATTTTAACTTTATCTATAACATCTGATACATCATTTTATCCAACATCTATATTTAATATTTTTTCCATCTGGGTTTCTTATATTTCCCCATCCTTATGATAAAAAAATAAGTGGCGCCCATTTACCTCCCCTTTTTCCATCATTTCTCTCACTTTCTCTTTAGTCCCCTTTTAAATTCTTATATCTTTTCTTTTCCTACTAAATATATCCCCTTAAATCTGGCTATTAAGATATCATCGAGCTCGTTCGAATCCACGCTCGCTCTCCTCCTACCCCCTGAGTGCCGTTCGCATTTGTTAACCTCGATAAAACGAGCCTTTTAACATCTAGAGAAAAAAGAGGTTACAGTATGAATCTTTTAAAACAAGTAAATAATACTTACATCATGGTATTATGTCAAATCTGAGTCAATATCACTGTTGTCTCCTAAATTGATAATAATATTTTATAAATTACGTGTAGGCAAATATGAATCTTTAACATTAATGTTGAGTACTTCCCTTTTAATTACATGCGGGGAAAATGCATTTAAATGTGGCGAAGTATTCTTTCTTTAAACTCTTGTCTTAAGTTGCCACATTTGTTTGATTGTGCTGAAGTATGACGTATCGTATGACGCATATTTTTTGCATAATTATCACTTAGTATTATTTTGCAATCCAAAACTTTTTAAAATGTTTAATAATTCCTTTTTAGTATGTGAGAATAAATATCGTTGTCATCTAAGTAATTCTGTATAGTTATTTTCGTATCGCTTGAACAGGGAATTTTATTTAAATGCCTTCTGTGATATGTTGCATTATCCATAAATATAAAACTGTTATGGGGTATGTTGGGTATTAACTTATTTTGAAACCAGTCTTCAAATATATCAGAAGTTGTGTTTACTAGCAATCAAGACATGAATTTGTGATATTTTTAGCTGATAGAGATGAGGCATTTGGAACCCATCTATCCACTGATCCCCCACGAAATATTGTTATTTTTTTCCTCTAATTAAAGGCGTTTTTTGTGGAAGATTGACTATTATCTACCCAACTTTACATGGCGTATTGTGAGTATCAAACCACGTTTCATCTTAATAAATTATAGGTCTGTTATCTCGACGGACCTGTTTAATTTTCTGTAAATATTTCGTTCGCCATATTCGAAACCAATAGGATTTCTGTACCTGTATTTTATCTGCTTTTTTGTATTTAAATCCTATACGTTGCGAACACTTACTACAGTTGTTTTACCGCTCTTAATTTCAGTGTTTTCAACTAAAATTTCTAGTGTGGGTACAATTTGTTTTTTATACAAGACATTCACTTTGCGACGAATAAGATAATTAACTGCTCGATCGACCAAAAATACTGTTATCACGTCTTATTTTTCCTGGTGTATAGAATTAATTACCATTTTACTGTCGAAGATTTTTCGACAAAAGTTTGAAAAACATTGACAATAATTTATTTTGCATCACTAGATAACTGTATTCGTTGACGGTCTTCAGATTCTAATACTCGAATGAGATAACCTCATTGTCGATTTGGGTTAGGTTCATCAATTGGTGAAATTGCCTTATTATCTTCTAGACTCCAGAGACGCCACATTGTTTTATACAATAAAGGTAAATTGGACTTACTTGCATTCAATGACAAGTGTACATGCTCTAAAATTAAAAAAAAAACAATTTTATAACAATACTATAGTGATGTATGTACGAACTGAACACTCAAGCAACTTTTCAAACAATTCAATAGAAAGCAGATCCTTAACTGTTAGTTTATCATGTTACAACTCTCTACACATTAAAATACAATTAACGATAAATAACAGGCAGAAATTTACATAAATTTTAAGTATAATTAATTGATAGGCCAATTAGGTTTGGCGTTGAATAAAATATAATTAAATGTTTCTAAATTTGTGAGTTCTATTCTAAAAAAGAACGTTAAAGATGAACCTGATCGACCAAACATTTTTTAAAACTCAAATTGTTTTTGCTGCTTTTCACAAAACGTATTAATTTCTACGTTTAAAAGATGAGTTAGCTTGATGACATTACGCTTTACCTATACAGTTGACTCGTCTACAAGCAGGTCCTGGCAGCTTGTGTTACTGTGATAATTCCACAACAATAGTATTATTTATATAGGTATATAGTATATAGTTTTGCAGGTGTTATCAAAATGACTTTTACAATAAGACTCTATATTTGTGAGTATACTTTATATACCACATTCTTTTCAAAATGAGTTTAGTTATCTCAATACAGAAAAGTGGTGATAATAATGACATTGGCAATTACAGACCAATTTGATCTCACAAATGTCAAAATCTCTTAAAAATTAACCGAAAAAAGGCTTGTATTATACTTAAATAAATATAATATACTATCAGAGAGTCAGTTTGGATTTAGAGAAAATAGCTCTACCCAAGATGCCATTTTAGCATTAAATTGCAAAGTAATAGGTTCAATAAAGAGTAGTAAACCATATCTCTGTATCTTTTTAGACCTTGCAAAAGCTTTTGATGCGATTAGTTATCGCTAACTTTTACAATCAGCAAATGATTGGACTCAAAAATAATGTTTTGCAACTCTTTAAGTCTTACCTACCTACGTAAGTAAGTGAACACAAGTTGTAAAAGTGGACGATGTATTTAGCGAAAAGAAAGTTGTGGAATTTGGTGTTCCTCAGAAATTAATATATGTGTTATTGGCTTGTTTTCTCTAAACTGACGTGAGGAAATTCTTAGGTTTTCTGACGATATAGCTATCTTTTGTAAGCGGATAGTTGATACAGTCTTAAACTAAAAGCTAAAGAAAATTAGTAATTAAACAATGGTTAGATTATAAATAACTTACAGTAAATATCAAAAACATCAAAAATATTTTTTTATCAGACCTTCCCGAATTTAACCTATACAACCGGTAAATGCGGTTAAATTCCCAGAAGTTATTATACACTCACAATTAAAATTGGTTTTACATATAAAATACATTATTAAAAAACTAAGAAGTATATTGTATAAATTTAAAATATTAAGAAAGATCTTACCTTACATATGATTATTATTATTATTGTTATAACTATTATTATTATGATGATTATTAAGGATAACTGCACAAATTAAACTTTAACTAAGTATGAATGTAGTTTATTGTCCTTAAATTGTTTAAGAAAGCAGAAGTATTGGTTAAAGTTATACAAAAAATCAGATTTCCGGCAACAAGGGATTTTCCACGGCCTTCCTGTTTGAACGCCTGCTCCGACAACTAAAAACAAGAAGTCACCAAGATCCGCAATGATTCTATATACACAGTAGCTCTTTGGCAGAATTTAAGCAGTTTCCGTGGAGTTGCCAAACACCGAATTTTTTAGTTAAGAATATTTATTTAATAAAATATATTAAACACAAGAGTGAAAAAAAAGTCTGATTAAAACAACCTTAATGGAAATTCATACTAAATATACTCAGTGACATTAAAAGTGTTACACCCAGAAGGAATAAATTCTTAATTTTAATTTTTTAACAACATGGTAGATTTACATCGAAAATAAAGCGATAACATTTTCAAGAATTTTTAATAACGTATAACAAAAAAATTAATAATGTGTTTGGCGACCCCACGTCTAGGCATTGACACAATGAGATGATCAATGTCTGCTTGTGGTATCTCGTTCGATGCAACTTGAACTTCATGGATTAACTGTGCCAGAGTTTGTGGAGGATGGTGTAAATTGGACAGTCTTCTTCCGATCATATCCCACACATGTTCGATGGGATTTAAATCTGGTAAACGGAGTGGCCACGGCAAAACATTAACGCCAGCTTCTTGAAGAAATTCCATAGTTCGACGAGTAATATGGGAACGCGCGTTATCTTGCTGAAAAAGGACTTGTCGACGGCCGTCTGGATAAGGCAGTAAAGTGGTTAATAAGACATCATCAACATAACTTGCAGCTGTCATACTGCCTCGAATGTACACAAGTGGTGGTCGGCTACCATAGGCGATAGCCCCCCAAACCATTACTCCAACTGTCCTGTGTACATGTCTTTTAAGAACAAACCCGGTATCTCGTCGCTCTCCACGGCGGCGTCTTACCCTTCTACGGCCATCGTGCATGCCTAAACAAAATCGGGATTTATCGGTGAATTCTACATTATGCCATTCTTCCACACATTGCTGCCGTTCTCTGCACCAATTCAAACGTTGATGGCAATGGTCCTGGGTCAAAGGTAGCACTAGTCGTGGAAGGTATGAAAACAGTTCAAAGGCTCAAATGCGACGGTATAGTGTACGCATAGTAACAGGTCTACCTTTCTCTCCAAACCATTGATCAGCGATTTGACGCGTAGTAGCAAAACGATCTCGCAGAGCAAGTAGCCTGAAGCGCCTATCTTGACGCTCTGTGGTACGCCTTGGTTGGCCAGTTGGTCTTCCTCGTGTTCCTCTACCTTCGTTTGCCCACACATGACATTACCGTCATTGCTTTACAATTAACACGAAGGGCAATTTGGCGATACGACAAACCCATATCTTCATAGGCAACAATTCTACCCCTGGCAAAATCGCTAAAACGGTGGTAATTTTCATGTCCTCGAACTCGAGCCATTTTGTTATACTGACTACCATTAGACAATTATTAAAAATTTCTTTACCAACCGGTCTTCATAATTCTATTTTTTTTTAAATTTAAGATAAAATTTTATTTTTACAAAAACTATTAACATTGATATTGTTATCATAGAATTCTTTAAATATAGTCATTCGGTTGTCAAAAAATTAAGATTAAGAAATTATTCCTTCTTGGTGTAACACTTATAATGTCACTGACTATAGTTAGATTTTAACTTTTAACTTAATTTAGGTAATTTCAACTCTTCTAAAACTCGCAACCTACGTTAATTATACTTACTAATTAAAACTTACTTTTATCAAGAAAATTTACTTTCATTCAAAGATAATTAAATTTAAATTATATAAAGAATTTTTAATATATTATCATTTAATTTAATTTCTTAGTTATATGATTTGATATCTCAGTAAACAGCTTGGATAATGTTTTTTATATAATTTCACGATTTGCTTATTGAATATTTTATTGGACACGAAGCAAAATATGTAGTACAGCCTTAATATCTTTTCATTGACCATACTGTACGGTATAAATCGTTGTTATATGCTCATTTATCTGAAAAAACATGTGCTCATTTTTTCTTTTATTTAATTTTTATTTTGGTAAGAAGTGTGGTTGATTTGGCATTGAGAGCTTTTTAACCATCTTTAATTCCAGCAGTTTGCGAGTTCGAGTCCTGCTGGATGCGACATTTTTTCAATTTCTCCTTAAGTCATTGTTTGTATACTTTCTAAAATTTTAAAAATAAACTTGTTGACTTGTTGGCAGGTATAACTAACTACTCGGGAGACCGGGGTTGGTTGACCAATTTTCAGCTTAAAGGTTTCTATTTTTATTTCTTTTGAGGGTATTAGTTTAAAAATAGACTCAGTTAATAGATTTGCTACAAAGCCTTGGAAAAATGTGGCAAAAAGTACGTTTTTCATTATAATATAGAGTACAGCCCAACTCTAGTATGATAGGACAAACTGGTCAACCTACCCCATGCTTGGGGTTGGTTGACTATTCAACTGGGGTAAGTTGACCTATGAATTTGTAATGGCAAGATCTAACAGGAAATGAAATAAAACAAATAAAAATTTATAACTTATTTAATTAAAAAAAAAACAAAGTACTTTTTATTAAGTATTTAAAACAAAACGAAACAACTTCTTATAAACTTTAACCATTTGGTAACAAATAATCATATTTAACTAATGTAATTACATTTATTATTTGGTAACAGTTTGAGATCATACAATCCAATCAGTCTTCTATATCGGAGGTGCAATTTTTGCATTCATAGAACAAAATATTCATGTTTACACATTTTGTGTGTGCCCACAACTTGCACGCAGTGCATTGAATCCATTCCTTTCTTTCAATACTAGAACTATATGATTCCGTGCACTCTAAACAAAATGTTTCATCCTCATCACTTTCATCGTCGTTAATTTTCTTCTTATTAACATTACAAAGAGTTCTCTTTCCTTTGTTTCATAAGGTGTTAAATCGTAATAAATATCTGCTGCTTTCTTTAAGTAACTCTCTAAAGAAAGCTCTTCTTCGTCACTAAATATTTGTCTATTTTTTCTGTAGCCAACGCTTTTCAAAGTTGATTCGGATTTAGATGATTCTGAATTTTCTTCTAATTTTTTCATCATATTTACGACATAGCGTTTTATATGGTATACCAAAATCTTTCGCCGTAGAATTAATACTTTTTTTGTCAAAGAAAACTTGTTGACGTGCTCCGTCTATTACATCTTTGGGTGTACTCCCTCTATTAGTCTTTCTTTTGTATGTTCGCATGGTCCTGAAACAACAATTTTTGGATAAAATATCAAAAATATCGACTTCATTTTATGTGTGGAATCTCCATAATATTATGGGGCTGGTTGACTAGGTGGTCAACCAGCCCCGTATTACATTAGTCTACTAGCCCCGAACCACCTTTTAATTTTTAACCACGTTTTATAATCTTAAAACTGCGAGGAAATTAAATAGAATAATACATAAAAGAAAGAATATAAATCACATATTCGTTATAAATTCTTTGCCAATCAATAACCATACATAAATAGGCATTATAACAAATAACATTACCACAAAAATAATTACTTACCTGTGTTGTTTTTCAATATTACGTCCCTTCTCTCAAACGATGTGCATGCGCGGTGCCGAGTTCCCGGTGATTGAGCGGGAGGTTATAACGAAATCTCGTGCCTCACTGCCGGGCTTAAGGCTATTGCGTCGGACGAGTTTTTGATAGTTAGTCAACCTACCCCTATAGTCAACCAACCCCGGTCTCCCCTGCTACTAAAATACGATAAAGATTTTTTATATTTATTAGATATGAATAATTGGTACAAATGACATTTTAATTCATGTTAAGCATTTATTGTTATCCACCGAACTAGACCTACTACTAAAATACGATAAAGATTTTTTATATTTATTAGATATGAATAATTGGTACAAATGACATTTTAATTCATGTTAAGCATTTATTGTTATCCATCGAACAAAGGATGTTGTCAACCATCGAATTAAAGTTGCGACGTCACAACGGCAGATTGCCTATACCCGACAAGTAAGCCAATCTGTGATTTCAGGAAACTGGAATAGATTTCTGAACACTGAAGATTGCCACGTTTTTTCTTCCTCTTAACAACAGGTTAAAGATTATTTAAAATTTAAAGTCAAAATTAAACAAATTGCACAAGGTTTGTTAGTAGTTTCTCTACTGGCAAATTATGCCCGAGCTCAGCCGCAGAGGGATGATTCACAAGTGAGCCGCGCCACCGACTTAAACGCTACAAGCCGAAAACCCCTAGATGTAATAATCACTAACAACCCTTCCACAATCAGAAAGATTAAGATAAAGTGAGCTAAATAAAACAATTCAGTTTCGTAAACTAGACCCTTCTTTAATACAGAAATATGTTTGTGTACCAAAATAAAAGAAATACAACATAGAGCTTGATTACAGTTGTTATACGCTGGCGCCTTAACTATATATAAAAATAAATAAATAATGTATGTGTGATCACACTTTTCGAATAAAAAAAATAAACGATAAAGAGAAAATATAAGTAACATGATAATAAAGCTATCGCTTATCTGTTCTGATAGTGGTGGCTTCCAATCACTAATTACAAAAGGCATCAAAATAAAATCTTCAGTCCGGTTCTAAAAAATCCGGTAATATAAATACCGGTACCAAAAACTCCGGTTATACAAATGCCGGTACCAAAAACTCTGGTAATACAAATGCCAGTACAAAAAAAATTCCAGTAGGTACTAAAAATGCCGGTACCAAAAACCCTAAGATGTTATAGGGTAATATAAAGTATGACTATACGCTCCTAACAATAACCTGGGACCTTGATTTTGCACCAAAGACTGTTTTAATAACGTACTTCTACTATATCTGCAAATCAAGGAAATTGTAATAAGAATAAAGTAAACTATATGACCTACGATGTCTAAATTTTAGTACTTACTGTCACAGAAAATTGAAGGCACAGACGATATTTAAAATTAGATTAAACGAAATTATGGAAAAATAAAAGGAAGAACACGATTAATTAGCGAATAATATCTATGTAAACGTTGTAAAAATTTTTTCATCAGATAAACAGGTAATTTTTGTATGATTTTACAATTTCAATAATACTTAACAATACAACAAGAATAAAAGAAAATATGCCTGTTAGGTACATGATGTATTAAGAAAGCCGTATGATCTTCGAGCCTACAGAACAACTTTTATTTAGTATGTAGATAGATAACTATATCTCTATTTTTAAATGGGATTCCTAATATAAAAAAATAAGAATAAGTAAATGAATACAAAATATTCATGCACTTACACCTAATTAACTAAAAAACTAATATTGTAAAAAAAAAGAAAGTACTGTGAAACAAAAAATTAGAAGTATAAAATTAATGAATTACAACGTTATAATAATTTTATTATTTTAAAAAAATTTTAACACAAATAAAAAACCACTAAATTATAACCAAAATAAAAACAATAAAATAATATAAACATAAACGATAAACTTTAAGTATAGTCTATATAAGTAATATTTAAAAATGTTTTTTAAGAGTAGTAAATTTTTTTAAAGAAGCAAGTAACTGTAACTTTTTTTGTGGAAGCCTTTAAAAAAGAGTGAATCCCTCGTAGTTGTGTACATAGTTTTATTTTAGCTATATATATATATATATATATATATATATATACGAATAATGGTATAGTGACTGGTTCAATATAACGTGAAGTCAATCGTGGAGTTGCAGTCAACGTTTGGCCAAGGTAAGTAAAGAAAACTCTTTGATTTCAGTCAAGCTTTCGAATTTATTTAATTCTTCTTCAGGACATCTGTGGTGAAGAACAATTTTTATATAATAAAGAAATATTGTTACAAATGTGATGACTTACTAATCGTGAGGTTATAAGAGAAGCGACGAATTCCGTTTGACAACATTACACTAATAAAACATTTTAAAAATCAGGTACAACACTATTAAAATACATAAAAATATATACATTTACACCATAAAACTTATAATTTTGTTATTTTTAGCATGGAGGTTTGTCTGTAAATGATTGAATTTTAATGTGTCTTCAATTTCCTTTTTTTTATCTGTGTGTTTTTTATATACTTTATGGTTTTTATTTTAACACAGTAGGAGAGCAAAACATTTAGATGATTTATTTATTTAGATTTAATTATTATATCAAGTAAAATTCTGTAGTCATGAAATGCGGGATTCCAATTTTAAAAATGTATTTGTTAAATTTTATGAACGTTGTTGTGTTTTTATTTTTATTTATTTTAGTGTTATATTAATGGGAAATTATCAATTGCGCCCAAACCCGCAATAAAACTTAGGATAATCTGCCTTTTCGAATTTTACCTGAAAAAGGAGTGCATCGATTGCGCCCCAAGTAAGACAGGTAAAAAGGTCATCAAAAGGGCTGGTATAATCTTTCTCTGGAAAGCGAACGTAGGGGAAACTTAATTTTGGTGAAAAATTATACTTTTCGAAAACATAGAGATATAATCAACGGGGTATCGTTTCGTTGCACTAATAAAATAGGCAAAGCGCGAAGTTTATTGGACAAAACGGAAAGTGTTATATTAGAAGAATTTAACACTCACAATCACGATGTTGTCAAAAACGTTAAAAAGAAAAGCTAACCATCTAAAATTTTGCATGCTGCTCTGACGAGTACGCCAACAGATAACTTTAATGCAAGGAATTTATACAATTGCAGACAAAATTTATATAAAGAAAAACGTATGTTACTTCCAAAACTACCATGTAACATATTTGAAGTTCACGAAATTTTACAATCGACAAACTTTTTAACTTGTAGAGGTGAAAACTTTGTTTTAGTTAATGATAAAATTAATAACATAGTAATTTTTGGTTCAGAAACAAATCTAAAATTTTTATGCAATCAAAATGTTTTCTACGTAGATGGAACTTTTAAATATTGCTCGAAATTTTTCTATCAATTATTTTCAATTCATACCCTTACTAATGGATATTATATCCCGCTTGTGTTTTGTTTATTGCCGAATAAACAAGAACGTACATATTATGTATTCAATTACAATTGCTATTACGCCCTGCAAAAATAATAATAGATTTTGAGCAAAGTAGGTATACATTCAGCTGCTCGCAAAGTGTGGCCTTATATTAAAATTATTGGTTGTAAGTTTCATCTCACTCAATCCTGGTATAGGAAAATTCAAACACTTGGCTTAACAAATGAATATAAATCTGAAAAAATTGAAATAGGCAAGTACGCCAGTAAAAATAGCCGTTTTTAAGGGTCAACTTTGCACTAAATTTCCGATTCAAAATTTTGTTTTTATAAGATTTGGGATCACTTACTGAGCATAAAATCACAAAATGCTGACAGATCCAGGTGACGCTAGAGGCGTTATCTTGAAAAAACGTTTTTGGCAAATATCTTGGAAACTAAGCACTTTAGAGCAAAAGTCATACAGACCATTATTATAGAAAATAAAATTTCGAATCTTTTGTTTCTAGTAAACTTTTTTGTAAAACCTACAGTTTACGATTTATGGCCCATTTAATGAACCGGTTTTTCGATCGCGGCCAAAAACTCTTGAAATATTAGATTAATCAATAAAATGCATTTATTTATTTTTAAAGATCCGTTTATTCTCTACAACTTTTGTTTTAAACTTTTTTTTCTAATGTCCATACTTTTTGAGTTATAGGACGTTTAATGAAGAAATGTCGACGCTCGGCGGGTGACGCGGCAGCAAAATATAATTAAGTAAAATAAAAAAATATTCGTTACTATTGCAGGTAAAGAATTGAACTATTATTTGTTAACTACATAAACAATCGGGATATTTTTTTAATTTATTTGTTGAATTTGTACTATGCGTATCTTGAAATTTTCAACTTTTTGCTCGGTATTCCAACATAAAACGTCCTATAACTCAAAAACTATGGACATTAGAAAAAAAAGTTTAAAACAAAAGTTGTAGAGAATAAACGGATCTTTAAAAACGGATTAATACATTTTATTGATTAATCTAATCTTTCAAGAGTTATTCGCTGCGATCGAAAAACCGGTTCATTAAATGGGCCATAAATCGTAAACAGTAAGTTTTACAAAAAAGTTTGCTGGAAACAAAAGATGCAAAATTTTATTTTCTATAATAATGGTCGATATGACTTTTGCTCTAAAGTGCATAGTTTCCGAGATATCGGCCGAAAACGTTTTTTCAAGATAGCGCCTCTAGCGTCACCTGGATCTGTCAGCATTTTGTGATTTTATACTCAGTAAGTTATCCGAAACCTTATAAAAAAAGAAATTTGGATCGGAAATTTAGTGCAAAGTTAAATGCTATTTTTACTGGCCTAAAGTGGTTACGAAATATATTTGGGCTTCCATTTTTAACTCCTGACGAAGTAGAGGATTCATTTTGTATGGATTTCATAAGTGTTATACCAAACGATGCTACAGTGTAATTATTCGCCGATTATTTAGTAGAAACTTATCTCGACTGTGGCGGTAAATTTCCTCCCATAATGTGGAGTAGTTGCGAGGCAGATTGAACAAGGAGCACAAATTGTTGTGAATCTTTCCATTCCCATTTTAATAATAGTTTTTACTCCCCGCATCCAAATCTTTATACTTTTATAAATGTTTTGAAAGAGTTTCAAATAGATACATATATAAAAATGTGTAGTGTACATGACCCAAAAGTTAATTATGATAAGAAATTATTAAAACATAAAGAATACATTCAACATTTGGTAGATATGTATAAATCTAAGAATCTAACAAGATTTGATTTTGTAAAAGCAGTGAGCATTCACTATAAAAAATAGTATAGGTATAAGTATGTAATGTTGTGCAATTTATGTTATTGTTTTATTTCATATTGTATAAACTCTTTTTTTGAATAAATGTGTTATGTTCTACTAATTTTTTGGATATTTTATTTATTTAACGTCAACCATAAACATGTATAATATAGTATATTTTTATGTATAATAAAATTGATCGTAAATTTGAAAATAACAGTACGTTTTCAAATTCTTATATTCAGGTAAGTATTTTGTGCGCAATCGATACACCTCATTCCATCTTCGTTTTAAACCGGGGCGCAATCGATAACCGGGATTAGAAGGATTACTTAGGTAGGTAATAAAATGTGCGCAATCGATATGTGCCCATATTAATCTTTATGTTTGTAATCATGTTTTGATTTATTATTACTGTTTATTTATCTTTATATTTATATATTAAATTTTTTTTATTTATATTTATTTTTGAAACGACAGAATGTAACAATAAATATTACTCAGCCCTTCTATATCCGATTTTCTATTAATACATGTTTCCCTTCTGTCAATGTGTGTCATTTCTAAGAATAATCGTTTCTTAAATTTTAGAAAGGGAAAGGAACCTTAAGAAACGATTATTCTTAGAAATGACACACATTGACAGAAGGGAAACATGTATTAATAGAAAATCGGATATAGAAGGGCTGAGTAATATTTATTGTTACATTCTGTCGTTTCAAAAATAAATATAAATAAAAAAAAATTTAATATATAAATATAAAGATAAATAAACAGTAATAATAATAAATCAAAACATGATTACAAACATAAAGATTGATATAACACTAAAATAAATAAAAATAAAAAAACAACAACGTTCATAAAATTTAACAAATACATTTTTAAAATTGGAATCCCTCATTTCATGACTACAGAATTTTACTTGATAGAATAATTAAATCTAAATAAATAAATCATCTAAATGTTTTGCTCTCCTACTGTGTTAAAATAAAAACCATAAAGTATATAAAAAACACACAGATAAAAAAAAGGAAATTGAAGACACATTAAAATTCAATCATTTACAGACAAACCTCCATGCTAAAAATAACAAAATTATAAGTTTTATGGTGTAAATGTATATATTTTTATGTATTTTAATAGTGATGTACCTGATTTTTAAAATGTTTTATTAGTGTAATGTTGTCAAACGGAATTCGTCGCTTCTCTTATAACCTCACGATTAGTAAGTCATCACATTTGTAACAATATTTCTTTATTATATAAAAATTGTTCTTCACCACAGATGTCCTGAAGAAGAATTAAATAAATTCGAAAGCTTGACTGAAATCAAAGAGTTTTCTTTACTTACCTTGGCCAAACGTTGACTGCAACTCCACGATTGACTTCACGTTATATATATATATATATATATATATATATATATATATATATATATATATATATATAAAAGGGGAAAATTATTGGGCATGTACGCAAAAAGGATCAATAAGGCCACAAGTAGGAATGGTAACCGCAGACATGCATGTTTCTGGCTCATTAGCCGTCATCAGTGCGGCATAATCAAGTAGGGTATTGCACTTGGCTAGCAAAAGTGTTGGGTACTTGGGAGCAACGGATGTTGGGGAAACATGTGTAAAGAAACATAAAAACACAAAAACAACGAAAGCTCACACAGGAGTCCTATCGCCATTTTGTGCTTTCGGCCAGCTGTGCCAATGGGTTTTCGGCTAGCAACCAGCGTCGCAACGTTGGCGAAACGGACTCATTGTGTTTGAGTCGTTCTAAGCCCAGGATATAAAATAAACAAAGTGCCAAGAAAACGCGTATTAATATAAACAAAAGGGGAAAATTATTGGGCATGTACGCAAAAAGGATCAATAAGGCCACGAGTAGGAATGGCAACCGCAGACATGCATGTTTCTGGCTCATTAGCCGTCATCAGTGCGGCATAATCAAGTAGGGTATTGCACTTGGCTAGCAAAAGTGTTGGGTACTTGGGAGCAACGGATGTTGGGGAAACATGTGTAAAGAAACATAAAAACACAAAAACAACGAAAGCTCACACAGGAGTCCTATCGCCATTTTGTGCTTTCGGCCAGCTGTGCCAATGGGTTTTCGGCTAGCAACCAGCATCGCAACGTTGGCGAAACGGACTCATTGTGTTTGAGTCGTTCTAAGCCCAGGATATGAAATAAACAAAGTGCCAAGAAAACGCGTATTAATATAAACAAAAGGGGAAAATTATTGGGCATGTACGCAAAAAGGATCAATAAGGCCACGAGTAGGAATGGTAACCGCAGACATGCATGTTTCTGGCTCATTAGCCGTCATCAGTGCGGCATAATCAAGTAGGGTATTGCACTTGGCTAGCAAAAGTGTTGGGTACTTGGGAGCAACGGATGTTGGGGAAACATGTGTAAAGAAACATAAAAACACAAAAACAACGAAAGCTCACACAGGAGTCCTATCGCCATTTTGTGCTTTCGGCCAGCTGTGCCAATGGGTTTTCGGCTAGCAACCAGCGTCGCAACGTTGGCGAAACGGACTCATTGTGTTTGAGTCGTTCTAAGCCCAGGATATGAAATAAACAAAGTGCCAAGAAAACGCGTATTAATATAAACAAAAGGGGAAAATTATTGGGCATGTACGCAAAAAGGATCAATAAGGCCACGAGTAGGAATGGCAACCGCAGACATGCATGTTTCTGGCTCATTAGCCGTCATCAGTGCGGCATAATCAAGTAGGGTATTGCACTTGGCTAGCAAAAGTGTTGGGTACTTGGGAGCAACGGATGTTGGGGAAACATGTGTAAAGAAACATAAAAACACAAAAACAACGAAAGCTCACACAGGAGTCCTATCGCCATTTTGTGCTTTCGGCCAGCTGTGCCAATGGGTTTTCGGCTAGCAACCAGCATCGCAACGTTGGCGAAACGGACTCATTGTGTTTGAGTCGTTCTAAGCCCAGGATATGAAATAAACAAAGTGCCAAGAAAACGCGTATTAATATAAACAAAAGGGGAAAATTATTGGGCATGTACGCAAAAAGGATCAATAAGGCCACGAGTAGGAATGGTAACCGCAGACATGCATGTTTCTGGCTCATTAGCCGTCATCAGTGCGGCATAATCAAGTAGGGTATTGCACTTGGCTAGCAAAAGTGTTGGGTACTTGGGAGCAACGGATGTTGGGGAAACATGTGTAAAGAAACATAAAAACACAAAAACAACGAAAGCTCACACAGGAGTCCTATCGCCATTTTGTGCTTTCGGCCAGCTGTGCCAATGGGTTTTCGGCTAGCAACCAGCGTCGCAACGTTGGCGAAACGGACTCATTGTGTTTGAGTCGTTCTAAGCCCAGGATATGAAATAAACAAAGTGCCAAGAAAACGCGTATTAATATAAACAAAAGGGGAAAATTATTGGGCATGTACGCAAAAAGGATCAATAAGGCCACGAGTAGGAATGGCAACCGCAGACATGCATGTTTCTGGCTCATTAGCCGTCATCAGTGCGGCATAATCAAGTAGGGTATTGCACTTGGCTAGCAAAAGTGTTGGGTACTTGGGAGCAACGGATGTTGGGGAAACATGTGTAAAGAAACATAAAAACACAAAAACAACGAAAGCTCACACAGGAGTCCTATCGCCATTTTGTGCTTTCGGCCAGCTGTGCCAATGGGTTTTCGGCTAGCAACCAGCATCGCAACGTTGGCGAAACGGACTCATTGTGTTTGAGTCGTTCTAAGCCCAGGATATGAAATAAACAAAGTGCCAAGAAAACGCGTATTAATATAAACAAAAGGGGAAAATTATTGGGCATGTACGCAAAAAGGATCAATAAGGCCACGAGTAGGAATGGTAACCGCAGACATGCATGTTTCTGGCTCATTAGCCGTCATCAGTGCGGCATAATCAAGTAGGGTATTGCACTTGGCTAGCAAAAGTGTTGGGTACTTGGGAGCAACGGATGTTGGGGAAACATGTGTAAAGAAACATAAAAACACAAAAACAACGAAAGCTCACACAGGAGTCCTATCGCCATTTTGTGCTTTCGGCCAGCTGTGCCAATGGGTTTTCGGCTAGCAACCAGCGTCGCAACGTTGGCGAAACGGACTCATTGTGTTTGAGTCGTTCTAAGCCCAGGATATGAAATAAACAAAGTGCCAAGAAAACGCGTATTAATATAAACAAAAGGGGAAAATTATTGGGCATGTACGCAAAAAGGATCAATAAGGCCACGAGTAGGAATGGCAACCGCAGACATGCATGTTTCTGGCTCATTAGCCGTCATCAGTGCGGCATAATCAAGTAGGGTATTGCACTTGGCTAGCAAAAGTGTTGGGTACTTGGGAGCAACGGATGTTGGGGAAACATGTGTAAAGAAACATAAAAACACAAAAACAACGAAAGCTCACACAGGAGTCCTATCGCCATTTTGTGCTTTCGGCCAGCTGTGCCAATGGGTTTTCGGCTAGCAACCAGCATCGCAACGTTGGCGAAACGGACTCATTGTGTTTGAGTCGTTCTAAGCCCAGGATATGAAATAAACAAAGTGCCAAGAAAACGCGTATTAATATAAACAAAAGGGGAAAATTATTGGGCATGTACGCAAAAAGGATCAATAAGGCCACGAGTAGGAATGGTAACCGCAGACATGCATGTTTCTGGCTCATTAGCCGTCATCAGTGCGGCATAATCAAGTAGGGTATTGCACTTGGCTAGCAAAAGTGTTGGGTACTTGGGAGCAACGGATGTTGGGGAAACATGTGTAAAGAAACATAAAAACACAAAAACAACGAAAGCTCACACAGGAGTCCTATCGCCATTTTGTGCACTGATGACGGCTAATGAGCCAGAAACATGCATGTCTGCGGTTACCATTCCTACTCGTGGCTTTATTGATCCTTTTTGCGTACATGCCCAATAATTTTCCCCTTTTGTTTATATTAATACGCGTTTTCTTGGCACTTTGTTTATTTCATATCCTGGGCTTAGAACGACTCAAACACAATGAGTCCGTTTCGCCAACGTTGCGACGCTGGTTGCTAGCCGAAAACCCATTGGCACAGCTGGCCGAAAGCACAAATTGGCGATAGGACTCCTGTGTGAGCTTTCGTTGTTTTTGTGTTTTTATGTTTCTTTACACATGTTTCCCCAACATCCGTTGCTCCCAAGTACCCAACACTTTTGCTAGCCAAGTGCAATACCCTACTTGATTATGCCGCACTGATGACGGCTAATGAGCCAGAAACATGCATGTCTGCGGTTACCATTCCTACTCGTGGCCTTATTGATCCTTTTTGCGTACATGCCCAATAATTTTCCCCTTTTGTTTATATTAATACGCGTTTTCTTGGCACTTTGTTTATTTCATATCCTGGGCTTAGAACGACTCAAACACAATGAGTCCGTTTCGCCAACGTTGCGACGCTGGTTGCTAGCCGAAAACCCATTGGCACAGCTGGCCGAAAGCACAAAATGGCGATAGGACTCCTGTGTGAGCTTTCGTTGTTTTTGTGTTTTTATGTTTCTTTACACATGTTTCCCCAACATCCGTTGCTCCCAAGTACCCAACACTTTTGCTAGCCAAGTGCAATACCCTACTTGATTATGCCGCACTGATGACGGCTAATGAGCCAGAAACATGCATGTCTGCGGTTACCATTCCTACTCGTGGCCTTATTGATCCTTTTTGCGTACATGCCCAATAATTTTCCCCTTTTGTTTATATTAATACGCGTTTTCTTGGCACTTTGTTTATTTCATATCCTGGGCTTAGAACGACTCAAACACAATGAGTCCGTTTCGCCAACGTTGCGACGCTGGTTGCTAGCCGAAAACCCATTGGCACAGCTGGCCGAAAGCACAAAATGGCGATAGGACTCCTGTGTGAGCTTTCGTTGTTTTTGTGTTTTTATGTTTCTTTACACATGTTTCCCCAACATCCGTTGCTCCCAAGTACCCAACACTTTTGCTAGCCAAGTGCAATACCCTACTTGATTATGCCGCACTAAAGACGGCTAATGAGCCAGAAACATGCATGTCTGCGGTTACCATTCCTACTCGTGGCCTTATTGATCCTTTTTGCGTACATGCCCAATAATTTTCCCCTTTTGTTTATATTAATACGCGTTTTCTTGGCACTTTGTTTATATATATATATATATATATATATATATATATATATATATATATATATATATATATATATATATATATATATATATAAACCAACAGAGCGTTTGTGACAGTCTTATATAACAATATGTAAAAGATGATACAAAAGTATCTAGTGCCGTGCTGTCAATAATAAATCCAGTTTTCAACTGGATTGGTGTTTGGTTAGATTTTCTAACTCAAGACACCGGTAGACGATGCGAAATAGGAGTATAAGGATTTTAATCAGCCCATACAGGGGCAAAACCAACTACAGACACGTGTTTTGCTCTTTTTATGAGCTCATCAGTGCAGTATAGGTTATATCTCTTCAGTCACTAATGAAGAGACATCCCCTGTATGAATCGACCAAATCCTTATAGATGTACACTTGTATATATATATATATATATATATATATATATATGTTATGATGTAGTGTTTCACGGATGGTAGAATGAACAGTAGTGGTGTTCCGGGTTTCAATCCGTTGGTTGTTTGTGTCTTCACGACGTTTCGCCAACATCTCAGCTGGCATTTTCAAGTGATGCTTCTTTTGCGGCTGCTCAACTTGGAATGAGCTGCGTGGTCCTGTGTTGCTGCTTTTATACGCGTCGGCGGCGGCGCAGGTTATATCGCTGTTCTGTGATTGATGGGCGGTGCGGTTCAGGTGTTGACGTTTCCTCCACCCGAGGTCGTTGACCGCGCCGATTATTTCCTGACTGTATTTGGGCCTGGATGGGTACGGCTGTCCTTGTTGCGTTTGTGTTTCTTATTGGTTCTGCCCGTGTCTGAGTATTCACCAAGGATTTTTGTTCTTCTTGGGTAATTGGATTGGATTGTCTTTTGAGGAGACTTTTCCAAGTGTTGGAGATGTTTTGTGCATCGTCTCTTTTGTTGAGGCTGTTGGTTCTCTCTATTTCGAGGGCTTCTCTAACTATGCGGGTTCTGTAGTGTTTGATAGGTGCAATCTGTTTTGTTTCTGGGAAGTTTATTGTGTGGCCCGTTTCCTGGTGGTGTTGAAAAAGGGCTGATGTCGTTTGCTTATTTCTGATGTTGTTCTGGTGTTCCTGTACTCTGGCTGAGATTCTTCTATTTGTTTGTCCGATGTATTCTTTGTCGCAGTTACTGCACGGGATGCTGTATACGCCTTGGTTTTCTAAAGGTATTTTGTCTTTTGGATTGCCTATTATTTTGTGTAAGGTAGTCTGCGGCTTGTAGATTGTGGAAATGTCATGCCTTCTTAGAATCCTTCCAATCACGTCTGTTACACCTTTTATATATGGCAGTTTAGTTTTTGGTTTGGACATGTCGTATTCTTCCTTATTTGTTGTTGGTCTCGTGGCTTGTTTTTGTGCTTTTTTGATTGTGTGTTCATGGTATCCGTTTTGTCTTAGGGCGGTTGTGATGTTATGAAGTTCTTCTTGTCGGTTCGTTGTTTTTGTTAGGCGTATAGATCTGGATATCAGTGTACTGGCTACCGATTGCAATTGGGAAGGGTGATGATGAGATCTAGCATTCAGATATCTATTAGTGTGTGTAGGTTTCCTGTATACCGTGTAATCAATTGTGAGGTCATTGTTTCTTGTAATAAGTAGGTCAAGAAAAGGCAATTGGCCATTCTCTTCAACTTCTAACGTGAACTGTATTCGGTGGTGGATGTTGTTTAGTTCATCAAGGAAATTGTCAAGATTGGGTCTTCCATGAGGCCATATGATAAAGATGTCGTCCACGTAGCGTTTCCAAAAAGTCGGCTTCATTTTAGCTTTACTTAGTGCATTGGTTTCGAAATACTTCATGTAGAGATTGGCAATTACTGGTGATAGTGAGGATCCCATGGGGGCGCCTTCTGTTTGTCTATACAAGTTGTTCTCATACGAGAAATACGTATTCTTCAGACAGTGTCTTGCAAGTTCGATAATGTGTCTTGGGAAATCTTCATTTGTAGCTATTTGGTCTAGAGCCTCGTCAATTGGTACGCTTGGGTAAAGTGACTTTATATCTAGGCTAGCTAGGAGGTCATCTTTGTGCAGTTTAAGGTTTTTAATTATATTTGTCAGGTGTTCTGAGTTCTTGACGTAGGAATCTGCTTCTTCGCTGGTTGGCTGCATGATCTCTGCAAGATATTTCTCGAGTTGTTGAGTTGGTGAGTCTATAGCGCTAACGATTGGTCTTAATGGCACTCCCTCCTTGTGAATTTTTGGCAACCCGTATAGTTTAGGGCATCTGCTAGCTTTTTCCCGAGGAATTATGCGAGCCTCGATTTCTGCCCCAAGCTTGGCGGCTTTGATTTTATCTTTTGTTGTCTTCTCAAGGTATGTTGTTGGGTCTCTTGTGACTTTTTTATATGTGTCGTCTTGGAGTATGTCTGCCATTTTTGTTCTATATTCTTCCGTATTCATCACCACTGTGACATTTCCCTTGTCTGCTTTCAATATAGTGATGTCTTTGTTTGCCTTTAGATTGTTGAGGGCTCTCATTTCGGACGGTTTTATGTTTGGTTTTGGTGGTTTGCTGGTCCTGAGAATACGTGCTACGTCTTGACGTATTATTTCAGCCTCATCGTCCGACTTTTGGTCTAGGGCTGCTTCGATGTTCGCGATTATGTCCTCTGTTGGAATCGTCTTCGGTGTCACTGCAAAGTTAAAACCCTTGCTAAGGATGTGTTTCTCTTCCTCTGAGAGTTGGTAGTCAGAGAGGTTTTTAACCACTTTATTGATATCGAGTGGCTCTACTTTTGGTTCGGTTTTCCTCAGAAGTCGGGCAAATTTATTTTTCTGTTTGTCGGTTCTGTTCTTGAAGTCTGTTTCCGTCCTCCAGGTTGATAACTCATCTACTTTTTGCCAGAGTAACGGGTGAATTTCTTTGCTCAGTTGCAGATGTAGATCGTAGGCTGCTTTTTCTGTTTGGGCAACTTGTCTCCGTTTTTCTCGAATTTGTTCTCTTAGAAGCGATTTGCTCGTGTTTCTTAGGATATTTTCTGCTCTTTTTGTCCTTAAATGGTAAGTCAATTTGGTACACGTAGGCAGAACGTTGTTGTCGCGACATCTTATTAGAAATGTTATGTCGCAACATAATGTTGTGATTTTGGACCTTAGTGTTTCGAAGCGTTTTGTTGTTCTGAAGGTCTCCTCCCCGTAGAGGTGTACTATGTTATGATGTAGTGTTTCACGGATGGTAGAATGAACAGTAGTGGTGTTCCGGGTTTCAATCCGTTGGTTGTTTGTGTCTTCACGACGTTTCGCCAACATCTCAGCTGGCATTTTCAAGTGATGCTTCCTTTGCGGCTGCTCAACTTGGAATGAGCTGCGTGGTCCTGTGTTGCTGCTTTTATACGCGTCGGCGGCGGCGCAGGTTATATCGCTGTTCTGTGATTGGTGGGCGGTGCGGTTCAGGTGTTGACGTTTCCTCCACCCGAGGTCGTTGACCGCGCCGATTATTTCCTGACTGTATTTGGGCCTGGATGGGTACGGCTGTCCTTGTTGCGTTTGTGTTTCTTATTGGTTCTGCCCGTGTCTGAGTATTCACCAAGGATTTTTGTTCTTCTTGGGTAATTGGATTGGATTGTCTTTTGAGGAGACTTTTCCAAGTGTTGGAGATGTTTTGTGCATCGTCTCTTTTGTTGAGGCTGTTGGTTCTCTCTATTTCGAGGGCTTCTCTAACTATGCGGGTTCTGTAGTGTTTGATAGGTGCAATCTGTTTTGTTTCTGGGAAGTTTATTGTGTGGCCCGTTTCCTGGTGGTGTTGAACAAGGGCTGATGTCGTTTGCTTATTTCTGATGTTGTTCTGGTGTTCCTGTACTCTGGCTGAGATTCTTCTATTTGTTTGTCCGATGTATTCTTTGTCGCAGTTACTGCACGGGATGCTGTATACGCCTTGGTTTTCTAAAGGTATTTTGTCTTTTGGATTGCCTATTATTTTGTGTAAGGTAGTCTGCGGCTTGTAGATTGTGGAAATGTCATGCCTTCTTAGAATCCTTCCAATCACGTCTGTTACACCTTTTATATATGGCAGTTTAGTTTTTGGTTTGGACATGTCGTATTCTTCCTTATTTGTTGTTGGTCTCGTGGCTTGTTTTTGTGCTTTTTTGATTGTGTGTTCATGGTATCCGTTTTGTCTTAGGGCGGTTGTGATGTTATGAAGTTCTTCTTGTCGGTTCGTTGTTTTTGTTAGGCGTATAGATCTGGATATCAGTGTACTGGCTACCGATTGCAATTGGGAAGGGTGATGATGAGATCTAGCATTCAGATATCTATTAGTGTGTGTAGGTTTCCTGTATACCGTGTAATCAATTGTGAGGTCATTGTTTCTTGTAATAAGTAGGTCAAGAAAAGGCAATTGGCCATTCTCTTCAACTTCTAACGTGAACTGTATTCGGTGGTGGATGTTGTTTAGTTCATCAAGGAAATTGTCAAGATTGGGTCTTCCATGAGGCCATATGATAAAGATGTCGTCCACGTAGCGTTTCCAAAAAGTCGGCTTCATTTTAGCTTTACTTAGTGCATTGGTTTCGAAATACTTCATGTAGAGATTGGCAATTACTGGTGATAGTGAGGATCCCATGGGGGCGCCTTCTGTTTGTCTATACAAGTTGTTCTCATACGAGAAATACGTATTCTTCAGACAGTGTCTTGCAAGTTCGATAATGTGTCTTGGGAAATCTTCATTTGTAGCTATTTGGTCTAGAGCCTCGTCAATTGGTACGCTTGGGTAAAGTGACTTTATATCTAGGCTAGCTAGGAGGTCATCTTTGTGCAGTTTAAGGTTTTTAATTATATTTGTCAGGTGTTCTGAGTTCTTGACGTAGGAATCTGCTTCTTCGCTGGTTGGCTGCATGATCTCTGCAAGATATTTCTCGAGTTGTTGAGTTGGTGAGTCTATAGCGCTAACGATTGGTCTTAATGGCACTCCCTCCTTGTGAATTTTTGGCAACCCGTATAGTTTAGGGCATCTGCTAGCTTTTTCCCGAGGAATTATGCGAGCCTCGATTTCTGCCCCAAGCTTGGCGGCTTTGATTTTATCTTTTGTTGTCTTCTCAAGGTATGTTGTTGGGTCTCTTGTGACTTTTTTATATGTGTCGTCTTGGAGTATGTCTGCCATTTTTGTTCTATATTCTTCCGTATTCATCACCACTGTGACATTTCCCTTGTCTGCTTTCAATATAGTGATGTCTTTGTTTGCCTTTAGATTGTTGAGGGCTCTCATTTCGGACGGTTTTATGTTTGGTTTTGGTGGTTTGCTGGTCCTGAGAATACGTGCTACGTCTTGACGTATTATTTCAGCCTCATCGTCCGGCTTTTGGTCTAGGGCTGCTTCGATGTTCGCGATTATGTCCTCTGTTGGAATCGTCTTCGGTGTCACTGCAAAGTTAAAACCCTTGCTAAGGATGTGTTTCTCTTCCTCTGAGAGTTGGTAGTCAGAGAGGTTTTTAACCACTTTATTGATATCGAGTGGCTCTACTTTTGGTTCGGTTTTCCTCAGAAGTCGGGCAAATTTATTTTTCTGTTTGTCGGTTCTGTTCTTGAAGTCTGTTTCCGTCCTCCAGGTTGATAACTCATCTACTTTTTGCCAGAGTAACAAGTGAATTTCTTTGCTCAGTTGCAGATGTAGATCGTAGGCTGCTTTTTCTGTTTGGGCAACTTGTCTCCGTTTTTCTCGAATTTGTTCTCTTAGAAGCGATTTGCTCGTGTTTCTTAGGATATTTTCTGCTCTTTTTGTCCTTAAATGGTAAGTCAATTTGGTACACGTAGGCAGAACGTTGTTGTCGCGACATCTTATTAGAAATGTTATGTCGCAACATAATGTTGTGATTTTGGACCTTAGTGTTTCGAAGCGTTTTGTTGTTCTGAAGGTCTCCTCCCCGTAGAGGTGTACTATGTTATGATGTAGTGTTTCACGGATGGTAGAATGAACAGTAGTGGTGTTCCGGGTTTCAATCCGTTGGTTGTTTGTGTCTTCACGACGTTTCGCCAACATCTCAGCTGGCATTTTCAAGTGATGCTTCCTTTGCGGCTGCTCAACTTGGAATGAGCTGCGTGGTCCTGTGTTGCTGCTTTTATACGCGTCGGCGGCGGCGCAGGTTATATCGCTGTTCTGTGATTGGTGGGCGGTGCGGTTCAGGTGTTGACGTTTCCTCCACCCGAGGTCGTTGACCGCGCCGATTATTTCCTGACTGTATTTGGGCCTGGATGGGTACGGCTGTCCTTGTTGCGTTTGTGTTTCTTATTGGTTCTGCCCGTGTCTGAGTATTCACCAAGGATTTTTGTTCTTCTTGGGTAATTGGATTGGATTGTCTTTTGAGGAGACTTTTCCAAGTGTTGGAGATGTTTTGTGCATCGTCTCTTTTGTTGAGGCTGTTGGTTCTCTCTATTTCGAGGGCTTCTCTAACTATGCGGGTTCTGTAGTGTTTGATAGGTGCAATCTGTTTTGTTTCTGGGAAGTTTATTGTGTGGCCCGTTTCCTGGTGGTGCAGACTACCTTACACAAAATAATAGGCAATCCAAAAGACAAAATACCTTTAGAAAACCAAGGCGTATACAGCATCCCGTGCAGTAACTGCGACAAAGAATACATCGGACAAACAAATAGAAGAATCTCAGCCAGAGTACAGGAACACCAGAACAACATCAGAAATAAGCAAACGACATCAGCCCTTTTTCAACACCACCAGGAAACGGGCCACACAATAAACTTCCCAGAAACAAAACAGATTGCACCTATCAAACACTACAGAACCCGCATAGTTAGAGAAGCCCTCGAAATAGAGAGAACCAACAGCCTCAACAAAAGAGACGATGCACAAAACATCTCCAACACTTGGAAAAGTCTCCTCAAAAGACAATCCAATCCAATTACCCAAGAAGAACAAAAATCCTTGGTGAATACTCAGACACGGGCAGAACCAATAAGAAACACAAACGCAACAAGGACAGCCGTACCCATCCAGGCCCAAATACAGTCAGGAAATAATCGGCGCGGTCAACGACCTCGGGTGGAGGAAACGTCAACACCTGAACCGCACCGCCCACCAATCACAGAACAGCGATATAACCTGCGCCGCCGCCGACGCGTATAAAAGCAGCAACACAGGACCACGCAGCTCATTCCAAGTTGAGCAGCCGCAAAGGAAGCATCACTTGAAAATGCCAGCTGAGATGTTGGCGAAACGTCGTGAAGACACAAACAACCAACGGATTGAAACCCGGAACACCACTACTGTTCATTCTACCATCCGTGAAACACTACATCATAACATAGTACACCTCTACGGGGAGGAGACCTTCAGAACAACAAAACGCTTCGAAACACTAAGGTCCAAAATCACAACATTATGTTGCGACATAACATTTCTAATAAGATGTCGCGACAACAACGTTCTGCCTACGTGTACCAAATTGACTTACCATTTAAGGACAAAAAGAGCAGAAAATATCCTAAGAAACACGAGCAAATCGCTTCTAAGAGAACAAATTCGAGAAAAACGGAGACAAGTTGCCCAAACAGAAAAAGCAGCCTACGATCTACATCTGCAACTGAGCAAAGAAATTCACCCGTTACTCTGGCAAAAAGTAGATGAGTTATCAACCTGGAGGACGGAAACAGACTTCAAGAACAGAACCGACAAACAGAAAAATAAATTTGCCCGACTTCTGAGGAAAACCGAACCAAAAGTAGAGCCACTCGATATCAATAAAGTGGTTAAAAACCTCTCTGACTACCAACTCTCAGAGGAAGAGAAACACATCCTTAGCAAGGGTTTTAACTTTGCAGTGACACCGAAGACGATTCCAACAGAGGACATAATCGCGAACATCGAAGCAGCCCTAGACCAAAAGCCGGACGATGAGGCTGAAATAATACGTCAAGACGTAGCACGTATTCTCAGGACCAGCAAACCACCAAAACCAAACATAAAACCGTCCGAAATGAGAGCCCTCAACAATCTAAAGGCAAACAAAGACATCACTATATTGAAAGCAGACAAGGGAAATGTCACAGTGGTGATGAATACGGAAGAATATAGAACAAAAATGGCAGACATACTCCAAGACGACACATATAAAAAAGTCACAAGAGACCCAACAACATACCTTGAGAAGACAACAAAAGATAAAATCAAAGCCGCCAAGCTTGGGGCAGAAATCGAGGCTCGCATAATTCCTCGGGAAAAAGCTAGCAGATGCCCTAAACTATACGGGTTGCCAAAAATTCACAAGGAGGGAGTGCCATTAAGACCAATCGTTAGCGCTATAGACTCACCAACTCAACAACTCGAGAAATATCTTGCAGAGATCATGCAGCCAACCAGCGAAGAAGCAGATTCCTACGTCAAGAACTCAGAACACCTGACAAATATAATTAAAAACCTTAAACTGCACAAAGATGACCTCCTAGCTAGCCTAGATATAAAGTCACTTTACCCAAGCGTACCAATTGACGAGGCTCTAGACCAAATAGCTACAAATGAAGATTTCCCAAGACACATTATCGAACTTGCAAGACACTGTCTGAAGAATACGTATTTCTCGTATGAGAACAACTTGTATAGACAAACAGAAGGCGCCCCCATGGGATCCTCACTATCACCAGTAATTGCCAATCTCTACATGAAGTATTTCGAAACCAATGCACTAAGTAAAGCTAAAATGAAGCCGACTTTTTGGAAACGCTACGTGGACGACATCTTTATCATATGGCCTCATGGAAGACCCAATCTTGACAATTTCCTTGATGAACTAAACAACATCCACCACCGAATACAGTTCACGTTAGAAGTTGAAGAGAATGGCCAATTGCCTTTTCTTGACCTACTTATTACAAGAAACAATGACCTCACAATTGATTACACGGTATACAGGAAACCTACACACACTAATAGATATCTGAATGCTAGATCTCATCATCACCCTTCCCAATTGCAATCGGTAGCCAGTACACTGATATCCAGATCTATACGCCTAACAAAAACAACGAACCGACAAGAAGAACTTCATAACATCACAACCGCCCTAAGACAAAACGGATACCATGAACACACAATCAAAAAAGCACAAAAACAAGCCACGAGACCAACAACAAATAAGGAAGAATACGACATGTCCAAACCAAAAACTAAACTGCCATATATAAAAGGTGTAACAGACGTGATTGGAAGGATTCTAAGAAGGCATGACATTTCCACAATCTACAAGCCGCAGACTACCTTACACAAAATAATAGGCAATCCAAAAGACAAAATACCTTTAGAAAACCAAGGCGTATACAGCATCCCGTGCAGTAACTGCGACAAAGAATACATCGGACAAACAAATAGAAGAATCTCAGCCAGAGTACAGGAACACCAGAACAACATCAGAAATAAGCAAACGACATCAGCCCTTTTTCAACACCACCAGGAAACGGGCCACACAATAAACTTCCCAGAAACAAAACAGATTGCACCTATCAAACACTACAGAACCCGCATAGTTAGAGAAGCCCTCGAAATAGAGAGAACCAACAGCCTCAACAAAAGAGACGATGCACAAAACATCTCTAACACTTGGAAAAGTCTCCTCAAAAGACAATCCAATCCAATTACCCAAGAAGAACAAAAATCCTTGGTGAATACTCAGACACGGGCAGAACCAATAAGAAACACAAACGCAACAAGGACAGCCGTACCCATCCAGGCCCAAATACAGTCAGGAAATAATCGGCGCGGTCAACGACCTCGGGTGGAGGAAACGTCAACACCTGAACCGCACCGCCCACCAATCACAGAACAGCGATATAACCTGCGCCGCCGCCGACGCGTATAAAAGCAGCAACACAGGACCACGCAGCTCATTCCAAGTTGAGCAGCCGCAAAGGAAGCATCACTTGAAAATGCCAGCTGAGATGTTGGCGAAACGTCGTGAAGACACAAACAACCAACGGATTGAAACCCGGAACACCACTACTGTTCATTCTACCATCCGTGAAACACTACATCATAACATAGTACACCTCTACGGGGAGGAGACCTTCAGAACAACAAAACGCTTCGAAACACTAAGGTCCAAAATCACAACATTATGTTGCGACATAACATTTCTAATAAGATGTCGCGACAACAACGTTCTGCCTACGTGTACCAAATTGACTTACCATTTAAGGACAAAAAGAGCAGAAAATATCCTAAGAAACACGAGCAAATCGCTTCTAAGAGAACAAATTCGAGAAAAACGGAGACAAGTTGCCCAAACAGAAAAAGCAGCCTACGATCTACATCTGCAACTGAGCAAAGAAATTCACCCGTTACTCTGGCAAAAAGTAGATGAGTTATCAACCTGGAGGACGGAAACAGACTTCAAGAACAGAACCGACAAACAGAAAAATAAATTTGCCCGACTTCTGAGGAAAACCGAACCAAAAGTAGAGCCACTCGATATCAATAAAGTGGTTAAAAACCTCTCTGACTACCAACTCTCAGAGGAAGAGAAACACATCCTTAGCAAGGGTTTTAACTTTGCAGTGACACCGAAGACGATTCCAACAGAGGACATAATCGCGAACATCGAAGCAGCCCTAGACCAAAAGCCGGACGATGAGGCTGAAATAATACGTCAAGACGTAGCACGTATTCTCAGGACCAGCAAACCACCAAAACCAAACATAAAACCGTCCGAAATGAGAGCCCTCAACAATCTAAAGGCAAACAAAGACATCACTATATTGAAAGCAGACAAGGGAAATGTCACAGTGGTGATGAATACGGAAGAATATAGAACAAAAATGGCAGACATACTCCAAGACGACACATATAAAAAAGTCACAAGAGACCCAACAACATACCTTGAGAAGACAACAAAAGATAAAATCAAAGCCGCCAAGCTTGGGGCAGAAATCGAGGCTCGCATAATTCCTCGGGAAAAAGCTAGCAGATGCCCTAAACTATACGGGTTGCCAAAAATTCACAAGGAGGGAGTGCCATTAAGACCAATCGTTAGCGCTATAGACTCACCAACTCAACAACTCGAGAAATATCTTGCAGAGATCATGCAGCCAACCAGCGAAGAAGCAGATTCCTACGTCAAGAACTCAGAACACCTGACAAATATAATTAAAAACCTTAAACTGCACAAAGATGACCTCCTAGCTAGCCTAGATATAAAGTCACTTTACCCAAGCGTACCAATTGACGAGGCTCTAGACCAAATAGCTACAAATGAAGATTTCCCAAGACACATTATCGAACTTGCAAGACACTGTCTGAAGAATACGTATTTCTCGTATGAGACCAACTTGTATAGACAAACAGAAGGCGCCCCCATGGGATCCTCACTATCACCAGTAATTGCCAATCTCTACATGAAGTATTTCGAAACCAATGCACTAAGTAAAGCTAAAATGAAGCCGACTTTTTGGAAACGCTACGTGGACGACATGTTTATCATATGGCCTCATGGAAGACCCAATCTTGACAATTTCCTTGATGAACTAAACAACATCCACCACCGAATACAGTTCACGTTAGAAGTTGAAGAGAATGGCCAATTGTGTTTTCTTGACCTACTTATTACAAGAAACAATGACCTCACAATTGATTACACGGTATACAGGAAACCTACACACACTAATAGATATCTGAATGCTAGATCTCATCATCACCCTTCCCAATTGCAATCGGTAGCCAGTACACTGATATCCAGATCTATACGCCTAACAAAAACAACGAACCGACAAGAAGAACTTCATAACATCACAACCGCCCTAAGACAAAACGGATACCATGAACACACAATCAAAAAAGCACAAAAACAAGCCACGAGACCAACAACAAATAAGGAAGAATACGACATGTCCAAACCAAAAACTAAACTGCCATATATAAAAGGTGTAACAGACGTGATTGGAAGGATTCTAAGAAGGCATGACATTTCCACAATCTACAAGCCGCAGACTACCTTACACAAAATAATAGGCAATCCAAAAGACAAAATACCTTTAGAAAACCAAGGCGTATACAGCATCCCGTGCAGTAACTGCGACAAAGAATACATCGGACAAACAAATAGAAGAATCTCAGCCAGAGTACAGGAACACCAGAACAACATCAGAAATAAGCAAACGACATCAGCCCTTTTTCAACACCACCAGGAAACGGGCCACACAATAAACTTCCCAGAAACAAAACAGATTGCACCTATCAAACACTACAGAACCCGCATAGTTAGAGAAGCCCTCGAAATAGAGAGAACCAACAGCCTCAACAAAAGAGACGATGCACAAAACATCTCCAACACTTGGAAAAGTCTCCTCAAAAGACAATCCAATCCAATTACCCAAGAAGAACAAAAATCCTTGGTGAATACTCAGACACGGGCAGAACCAATAAGAAACACAAACGCAACAAGGACAGCCGTACCCATCCAGGCCCAAATACAGTCAGGAAATAATCGGCGCGGTCAACGACCTCGGGTGGAGGAAACGTCAACACCTGAACCGCACCGCCCACCAATCACAGAACAGCGATATAACCTGCGCCGCCGCCGACGCGTATAAAAGCAGCAACACAGGACCACGCAGCTCATTCCAAGTTGAGCAGCCGCAAAGGAAGCATCACTTGAAAATGCCAGCTGAGATGTTGGCGAAACGTCGTGAAGACACAAACAACCAACGGATTGAAACCCGGAACACCACTACTGTTCATTCTACCATCCGTGAAACACTACATCATAACATAGTACACCTCTACGGGGAGGAGACCTTCAGAACAACAAAACGCTTCGAAACACTAAGGTCCAAAATCACAACATTATGTTGCGACATAACATTTCTAATAAGATGTCGCGACAACAACGTTCTGCCTACGTGTACCAAATTGACTTACCATTTAAGGACAAAAAGAGCAGAAAATATCCTAAGAAACACGAGCAAATCGCTTCTAAGAGAACAAATTCGAGAAAAACGGAGACAAGTTGCCCAAACAGAAAAAGCAGCCTACGATCTACATCTGCAACTGAGCAAAGAAATTCACCCGTTACTCTGGCAAAAAGTAGATGAGTTATCAACCTGGAGGACGGAAACAGACTTCAAGAACAGAACCGACAAACAGAAAAATAAATTTGCCCGACTTCTGAGGAAAACCGAACCAAAAGTAGAGCCACTCGATATCAATAAAGTGGTTAAAAACCTCTCTGACTACCAACTCTCAGAGGAAGAGAAACACATCCTTAGCAAGGGTTTTAACTTTGCAGTGACACCGAAGACGATTCCAACAGAGGACATAATCGCGAACATCGAAGCAGCCCTAGACCAAAAGCCGGACGATGAGGCTGAAATAATACGTCAAGACGTAGCACGTATTCTCAGGACCAGCAAACCACCAAAACCAAACATAAAACCGTCCGAAATGAGAGCCCTCAACAATCTAAAGGCAAACAAAGACATCACTATATTGAAAGCAGACAAGGGAAATGTCACAGTGGTGATGAATACGGAAGAATATAGAACAAAAATGGCAGACATACTCCAAGACGACACATATAAAAAAGTCACAAGAGACCCAACAACACACCTTGAGAAGACAACAAAAGATAAAATGAAAGCCGCCAAGCTTGGGGCAGAAATCGAGGCTCGCATAATTCCTCGGGAAAAAGCTAGCAGATGCCCTAAACTATACGGGTTGCCAAAAATTCACAAGGAGGGAGTGCCATTAAGACCAATCGTTAGCGCTATAGACTCACCAACTCAACAACTCGAGAAATATCTTGCAGAGATCATGCAGCCAACCAGCGAAGAAGCAGATTCCTACGTCAAGAACTCAGAACACCTGACAAATATAATTAAAAACCTTAAACTGCACAAAGATGACCTCCTAGCTAGCCTAGATATAAAGTCACTTTACCCAAGCGTACCAATTGACGAGGCTCTAGACCAAATAGCTACAAATGAAGATTTCCCAAGACACATTATCGAACTTGCAAGACACTGTCTGAAGAATACGTATTTCTCGTATGAGAACAACTTGTATAGACAAACAGAAGGCGCCCCCATGGGATCCTCACTATCACCAGTAATTGCCAATCTCTACATGAAGTATTTCGAAACCAATGCACTAAGTAAAGCTAAAATGAAGCCGACTTTTTGGAAACGCTACGTGGACGACATCTTTATCATATGGCCTCATGGAAGACCCAATCTTGACAATTTCCTTGATGAACTAAACAACATCCACCACCGAATACAGTTCACGTTAGAAGTTGAAGAGAATGGCCAATTGCCTTTTCTTGACCTACTTATTACAAGAAACAATGACCTCACAATTGATTACACGGTATACAGGAAACCTACACACACTAATAGATATCTGAATGCTAGATCTCATCATCACCCTTCCCAATTGCAATCGGTAGCCAGTACACTGATATCCAGATCTATACGCCTAACAAAAACAACGAACCGACAAGAAGAACTTCATAACATCACAACCGCCCTAAGACAAAACGGATACCATGAACACACAATCAAAAAAGCACAAAAACAAGCCACGAGACCAACAACAAATAAGGAAGAATACGACATGTCCAAACCAAAAACTAAACTGCCATATATAAAAGGTGTAACAGACGTGATTGGAAGGATTCTAAGAAGGCATGACATTTCCACAATCTACAAGCCGCAGACTACCTTACACAAAATAATAGGCAATCCAAAAGACAAAATACCTTTAGAAAACCAAGGCGTATACAGCATCCCGTGCAGTAACTGCGACAAAGAATACATCGGACAAACAAATAGAAGAATCTCAGCCAGAGTACAGGAACACCAGAACAACATCAGAAATAAGCAAACGACATCAGCCCTTTTTCAACACCACCAGGAAACGGGCCACACAATAAACTTCCCAGAAACAAAACAGATTGCACCTATCAAACACTACAGAACCCGCATAGTTAGAGAAGCCCTCGAAATAGAGAGAACCAACAGCCTCAACAAAAGAGACGATGCACAAAACATCTCCAACACTTGGAAAAGTCTCCTCAAAAGACAATCCAATCCAATTACCCAAGAAGAACAAAAATCCTTGGTGAATACTCAGACACGGGCAGAACCAATAAGAAACACAAACGCAACAAGGACAGCCGTACCCATCCAGGCCCAAATACAGTCAGGAAATAATCGGCGCCGGCAACGACCTCGGGTGGAGGAAACGTCAACACCTGAACCGCACCGCCCACCAATCACAGAACAGCGATATAACCTGCGCCGCCGCCGACGCGTATAAAAGCAGCAACACAGGACCACGCAGCTCATTCCAAGTTGAGCAGCCGCAAAGGAAGCATCACTTGAAAATGCCAGCTGAGATGTTGGCGAAACGTCGTGAAGACACAAACAACCAACGGATTGAAACCCGGAACACCACTACTGTTCATTCTACCATCCGTGAAACACTACATCATAACATAGTACACCTCTACGGGGAGGAGACCTTCAGAACAACAAAACGCTTCGAAACACTAAGGTCCAAAATCACAACATTATGTTGCGACATAACATTTCTAATAAGATGTCGCGACAACAACGTTCTGCCTACGTGTACCAAATTGACTTACCATTTAAGGACAAAAAGAGCAGAAAATATCCTAAGAAACACGAGCAAATCGCTTCTAAGAGAACAAATTCGAGAAAAACGGAGACAAGTTGCCCAAACAGAAAAAGCAGCCTACGATCTACATCTGCAACTGAGCAAAGAAATTCACCCGTTACTCTGGCAAAAAGTAGATGAGTTATCAACCTGGAGGACGGAAACAGACTTCAAGAACAGAACCGACAAACAGAAAAATAAATTTGCCCGACTTCTGAGGAAAACCGAACCAAAAGTAGAGCCACTCGATATCAATAAAGTGGTTAAAAACCTCTCTGACTACCAACTCTCAGAGGAAGAGAAACACATCCTTAGCAAGGGTTTTAACTTTGCAGTGACACCGAAGACGATTCCAACAGAGGACATAATCGCGAACATCGAAGCAGCCCTAGACCAAAAGCCGGACGATGAGGCTGAAATAATACGTCAAGACGTAGCACGTATTCTCAGGACCAGCAAACCACCAAAACCAAACATAAAACCGTCCGAAATGAGAGCCCTCAACAATCTAAAGGCAAACAAAGACATCACTATATTGAAAGCAGACAAGGGAAATGTCACAGTGGTGATGAATACGGAAGAATATAGAACAAAAATGGCAGACATACTCCAAGACGACACATATAAAAAAGTCACAAGAGACCCAACAACATACCTTGAGAAGACAACAAAAGATAAAATCAAAGCCGCCAAGCTTGGGGCAGAAATCGAGGCTCGCATAATTCCTCGGGAAAAAGCTAGCAGATGCCCTAAACTATACGTATACATTTGATCTACTTAATGATAACACTACGTATGAATTGATTAATAGGGACCCTACGACTTTAATGGAAAATAATTGTAACAAACTTATTAAAAGGCTCAAAGAAGAGAGACATATCTCCGAACAGGTTGCAAAATCTATTACCACCTATAATGGGATTTGCCCAAAGTATTACGGTTTACCAAAAGTTCACAAACCAGAAGTGCCCTTAAGGCCAATAGTCTCTTGTGTTAGAGCTTCCACACAACCGTTGGCAAAAATGATAGCAGATATCCTGTCTATCTCCTTTGAGAGTTTTAATAAGTTCAGAATTAAGGATACATTTGATTTCGCTTCTAAAATTAATAATATTATAATACCAGATGGCTTCACTGTAGTTTCTTTTGATGTAGTTTCATTGTTCACTAATATTCCTCTATTGTTAATAACTTCGATAATGAAAGAACATTTTGATTTGATTCAACCAAATTGTAATATATCCAAAAAAATGTTTTTAGATATTATTGTATTTTTGTATAATCATACCTATTTTTCATTCCAAGATAAGTTTTACAAACAAAAGATGGGCTTACCGATGGGAGGGGCCGCTTCCCCAATACTAGCCGAAATAGTTATGAATAAATTATTGTATTTTGTACATCAGAACGTGCATTTTCAATTTCCATTCTTATTTCAATACGTTGATGACTTAATTACAGCAGTCCCACGTGATGAAGTACAAAGTACACTTAATATATTTAATTCTTACAACTCACACCTACAATTTACAGTAGAGGAGGAGGCTAACTCATCGGTACCATTTCTTGATACAAGGGTGGTTAGAACAGAGAATAATGTAATCTGTCTGGATTGGTACCGTAAAGGCACGAATTCAGGAAGATACATTCCTTTTAACTCTTATCACCCCCTCAAACAGAAAATTAATACTGTCATAGGAATGAAGAATAGAATAATAAACATCTCACATCCAACATTTAGAGATAAGAACTTAAAATTACTATTTGACATCTTATTTAGCAATAATTATCCAAAAAAGTTGTTGAACAAATTGTTATATTCTAACAATGAAGTGAATAATGTTAACAATCAAAAGAACACAAACTTAGACATTAATATTAAATATGGTACTTTACCTTATATCCATAATTTAACGAAGCCTCTTACGAGACTGTTTAGTAGTTTTAACGTTAAAATAGCTAGTTATAACAATAAAAAACTTAATTTATTTTATTCAAATCTCAAAGATCGCACTCCAATAACAAAGTGCTGTAATGTAATTTATGGTTTACCGTGTGAATGTGGCCAATTATATATAGGTCAAACTGGCCAAAGACTTAGTAAAAGGATAAATCTTCACAAAAGCGATTGTAATCGCAAACCCACAGCTACCAGTCTCAGTATCCATGTAAATGAGACCAAACATAAAGTCCTTTACGATGAGGTCGTAATCTTAGATAAGTCTGACAAAGATTACCAACGAAAAATACTAGAAATGTGTTATATTAATAATTGTGCTAACGCCGTAAACCATAAAAAAGATATAGAAAATTTGAGTTCAATATATACGTTTTTACTAAAACAAAATTTCACTAAACGTAAAAAACTACCACAGTCCTACGTAAGCGACAATCCTGTGCAAACATTTTAATTCATTTTAACTTTTCCTCCCTCTTTTTTTACTTTATCCAAAAACATCAAATGTCTATCTTTGTGTCTTTTAGAAACCAAATTAAACAAAATAATTAATATTATTTAAAGATATTTACACTTGTTAGTTTACACAATTCTAATTTAATCCTGTTTTTAATTTTTAATTTTAATTACACTTTTTAAAATGATTCTATTCCAATTTGTACATTGGCATTCGAGCAACGATAGCCCTTTACCTGTAAATAAAACAGTTAGGTTGATTTGAATCAGAAATTCTAATTTAAATTTTCCCGCGCTCCGAACTAACCGGAAGACGAGGTGACGGATGTCAACTTAACAAGTGACAGTTGAGTTACTGTTTGCCACAACGTTTTTCGAAGTATAGTTCCAACGGAATTTTCATTATTAAATTAAGATTCAACATCGAATTTATTTTATTTCGAATCAAATCGACTTAAGAGAGTTTTATTAGTGTAAGATGGTTAACATCTCAGGTCTAGTGATCTTACCTGAACACAAATGTTTCAATCTTGTTCTGAGTTTTTACCACTGAGCCACGTGCTACTATTTCGGTAAGATGATTGTTTTTGTATTTAACACCTAATGTAAAGAATGTTATTCCATTGTAGTTAGTCCTGAAGAAGCTTATAACCGATAGGCGAAAGCTCGACGTAAATAAAAAGCACTCGCTTTGAAGCATCTGACTTTCATTGCTTCCTCTTGTAGAATCAATTAAAATAAACTGTTGTGTTGCTCTGTAAACAAAGTTTTATTTCGTAAATACAAAGTTAAAAATTAAACACTTAACCAAAATATAAAGGTATAGGTAACATACCTGTAAACAAAGAAACGACAATAAAGTTTATTTCTGTACACTTTTTCCACAAATTAAATCCACTATTATATTTCCTAAAATGAATTTAACAATTTCTATTATATGACATCCCTTATTGACATATTAAACACGGTAACCGTAAAAATGACAAAATTGTAGAACTGATACCGTGTGAATCGCCAAAATTCAAAATAAAGAAATAATAATTATTTCTTTACATCTACCCTCCTTGAAAAAAAATTTTCCTGTGAAAATTTCTTTATATATATCTTCACTCTTCTTTCTCTAGTATTGTTTCTTCCAACAATGGAAAAGGAATTAGCTTTGTTATGTGAAAAAGGTTTGATTCCATTTTTTTTGTGACCCGTATCTACTTTGTATATTGAATTCGAAATTTTTTCAATTATCTTATATGGTCCGATTCTTAATTCATCTAATTTCTTCCTGTTTAGTTTATTACCATTTTCCACAAAAACCATATCTCCCACATTAAAAACCCAAGTTTTCCGATTTTTGTCAAATAATCTTTTATTAATGTGATTTTTTTGTATTCTCAAGTGCAATATGTTTATCCCTTATCCAATCATTATACGATATTTCTTGACTTAGCTCTTTTGGTAGAATAGTGACATTCGTACCATACAATAGATAAGATGGTGAAAATCCTGTAACCGAGTGATTAGTTTCATTATATTTATTTACACATTCTTGTGCTATTGTTGTCCAAGCCTGTTTTTTTTCACTTTCATTAATTTTGCATCTAATTTTATTCACCAATGTTTGATTAAGCCTTTCATTTAAACCATTAGAGAATGGTGCATTTACTGCTGTAAATATAATGTGTATTTGTTTGTCATTTAAGAACCTCTTGAATTCATTAGAATTTATTCCTGGGTATTGGTCTGTCAGAATCATACCTATTTTTTCTGTTTTCGATATATTTGTGACAAGCTTTATAAAATCACTTGCTGATTGAGTTTTTGATGTAAGAATAAATGCATACCTAGTGAAATGATCCACTAACAAATGGAGATATTTTTTTGTTGATCTTGACCCTCCAAAGCCTCCTATTGTATCAATAGAAATTATTTCAAAAGGTTTTGCCGCCGGTCCTAGCTGAGACATACATCCAAATTTGTCATAACCTCTTGATTTATTTTTTATACAAGTTGTACAATTTCTACAAACTTTTCTAATATTTATTGACAAATTTTTTGTAGAATAGAATGGACTTATAGTTTTTTCCATCTGTCCGACTCCAATATGGCAAAAACTTTTATGTATATTCTTTAGGAACTTTAAACTGAATTCTTCTGATAAAATTATTTTTTCGTTCTTCCCCACTTTTTTATAATATAAATTTTGCTTTCTTATCACTCTATTTTTATAATTTTGTATTTCTCTATTATTTTCTTGATCTTTTATAATATCTTCCAAATTTATTAAATTTACTACTTTTAATTGTTCATCTGCGTTTTCATTTGACTCCAATACTGGGTTTCGGCTTAAGCAGTCTGCCTCTAGATTATTTTTCCCAGGAGCGTATTTTATTTGAAACTCATATTGCGACAAGTAATACATCATATCCCCTAGTTCTTTATCAGTTCTTGACTTTAAATTCATATTTTCCAAAGGTTTATGATCTGAATATACTGTAAATGATTTACCTAATAACCAATACTGCCAGTATCTTAAGGCCTCTTTGATAGCTAAACATTCTAAATAAATTGCCTTTTTTTTCTTCTGAGCTTCATTCAGTTTCTTTGAAAAATATGCCACTGGCTTTTCTTTTCCATCAAGTTGTATTTGTTTTAAAATAGCGCCGATGCCTTCTATAGAAACATCAGTATAGATATTGATAGGCAGATTTTGATCAAAAATTTCCAGAATAGGTTGAGTGCATAATAGGTTTTTTACCATCTCAAACGATTTTTGGCATTCATCAGACCAAATAAATTTCTGATTTTTTCTGAGTAAACTATGCAAGGGTTCTAATAACATAGCACTTCTTGGAATATATTCATGATAAAAATTTATTTTCCCAAGAAACTGTCTAATATGCTTTTGAGTTGTAGGAGTGGAAAAATTCTTTATAGAGATGACATTGTCTTTAACAGGTTTAACTGAATTATTTTGTATTATATATCCCAGATATTTAACAGAGTCTGACGCAAATGTGCATTTTGTGAATTTAAGTCTAAATCCTTCTCTTTTTATGGCTTCCAGTAATTGCTCCAAATGATTAATATGTTGATCAAAATTATTAGAAAAAATTAATATATCATCGATATAATTAACGGTAAAATCTGTAAGCTTGTATTTTCTTAATATATTACTTAAAATTCTTTGGAAAATAGCTGGAGATGTCTTTAATCCAAAGGGTAAGCAGGTCCACTGAAAATGTCCTTCTTGAGTTATGAATCCTGTCTTCTTTCTGTCTTCTATTCGTAAAGGAATAGACCAAAATGCTGAATTTATATCTAAGGTCGAGAAAAATTTACAGTTTCTGGTCTTTGCAACTAAATCTTCAATCAACGGGAACGGTTGAGCTTGAGGAATCACAATTTTATTTAAATCCCTAAAGTCTATGCATAGTCTTGATTTCTTGTTATCTTCTTTTTTAAATGCAAGCGTTACAGGTGCTGCAAATGGACTATAAGATTCTTCTATTAATTTGTTATCCAATAATTTTGCTATTTGATGTTCTATTTCTTTTTTATCTTCCACGGTGCATCTGTAAGGCCTTTTACTGCAGTATTTTTCTACCAATAAATCTATTCTTGCTTCATATCCATTTACAGTGCCAATATCATATTTATCTTTTGCAAACACTGATTTATATTTGCTTATCAATCCATCTATTTTGTCTTTTCTATCCTCATTTAAATGATTTATTGTAATTTGAAAATCTTCTTCTTTTATATGTTCGTTAAAATTTATTTCATATCTTTTTAAGATATTACTGTTTTCTTCATCATTTGTCGATCTATTATTTAAAGTTGTAGTTAATTGTTCCATTTTATCGAAATTTTCATTATTAGGATATTGCTTCTGAATAATTTCTAAGTCTTCAGTTTGAATTAAGTTAAATTCTTTTATCAAATCTAATCCTATTAAAAAGTCATATTTAAAGTGTTTTTCATCAATAATGTACACATCAACTTGTTTCTCTAATCCAAAAATCTTTATTTTTAAATTTGTCAAACCACTTGTCTTTTGAACACCATTAATTGTAATTAAATTTGCTTCATTTGTACTGTTCCCTCTTCTCTTCTCTAGTTTTAATAATTTTGAATTTATTAAAGAAACATTGGAACCTGAATCATATACTCCATTTATTTGTAATTTATTATTTAAAATTAGTTTGACAGTTATTAATGGTGTTACTATTAGTTTTTTTTGGTCAGTCTCATTTAACTCTGCTTCAATCACCGAGTTGTTGACATGCCTAATGGAATTTTTCTTTATTTTCTCATCTTCTTTTTCTTTAAACCAGCATAAATTTTCATCATGATAACGTGATCCTTTATTTAACTTTTCACATATTTTACATGGAGTTTTTATTTCACTTTTCCCATATGCCTTCTGATTTCCATAGTTTCTCTTGGTCATATTATTTCGTTTATTTATCAAGTGTTCATGCTTGTTGATCTCATTAAATAAATCCGTTGTATCTTTTAATGTTTCCCTGTCGATTTTATTGAGTACAACTTCTGGTAACCCCGCTGCAATAAGGTCTATCAAAGTGCCTTTATCAATTGATGATCTCATCTCGAGTATAAGATTTTCCTTTTTTATAGCGTATTCCAGTAAAAATCCATCTTTATATTTAAAAAACAGTGCATAAGTGACTGGGTGCCATCCCTTATTGGCGAATGTTTCACAAAATTTATTTTTCCATGTAGACCATTCAGAGTCCAATGTCAATTTCATAACCATAGAACTGTACCAATCAGCGCAGGTCTTATCCATAAACAGTCTGAGTATTTCAATTTTTTTTTCATCTGATGTCACATCAAATCGCAAACATTCTCTTTCAAAAATGTCAATCCACAGTTTTGCATTGGAATGTCTACTGGTAAATTTTTCTATTACAAATTTCTCCGCAATTAATTTCAAGCTTTCCTGTTTATTTTCTTGTGTAGTCTGCTCCACTTGTTCTTCTATTATTTCTTCCAGATATTGATCACCAAATTGTAAGTTACCGTCTTCATCTATATAAATACTAGCTAACTCTTCTGTCATTGTTATCCAGACTTTCCTTATTTGGTACCTTTTCTTTAAACTATTCTTCACTTTATTATATGTAGAAGTTTTAACTATTTCTTTGTGATGGACAGCCGATTGTAATTCTTCAGGTATTGCATACACTTTATTTTCCTGCGTGGCTATTGAGGTAATGGAATAAATGTTTGACTTTCCATCACTTCCAGGCAATAATGTAAATTTGAATTGAAGTTTTTCCATATTTTCAAACAAGATTGTCGTTTTATAAGATCTTTCCTTCTCTTGTAGAATCAATTAAAATAAACTGTTGTGTTGCTCTGTAAACAAAGTTTTATTTCGTAAATACAAAGTTAAAAATTAAACACTTAACCAAAATATAAAGGTATAGGTAACATACCTGTAAACAAAGAAACGACAATAAAGTTTATTTCTGTACACTTTTTCCACAAATTAAATCCACTATTATATTTCCTAAAATGAATTTAACAATTTCTATTATATGACACCCCTTATTGACATATTAAACACGGTAACCGTAAAAATGACAAAATTGTAGAACTGATACCGTGTGAATCGCCAAAATTCAAAATAAAGAAATAATAATTATTTCTTTACATATATATATATATATATATATATATATATATATATATATATAATAGCGAGTCTTGATGTTATATCTTTATTTACCAATGTTTATTTTGACATCTGCATAAAAGCGATAGATAAAAAATGGCAATTAATCGCGGAACATTGTTCAATATCAAAAACAACTTTTTTTGAACTATTGTCTTTCTTATTCAATAACAATTATTTTGTATATGATAATAAATTCTATCAACAAACGTTTGGCACACCTATGGGTAACAAAATCTCACCTATCCTCGCAGACTACGTAATGAACTATATTCTAGACTATGTAATCCAAGTCTTACCTTTTAGGTTATTTTTTGTTAAAAAATATGTTGATGATTTACTAATAAGCCTTCCAGCTGATGAATTAGACAATGTTTTATATTACTTCAATGATTTTAATGAATACATTCAGTTTACTTTAGAAAAAGAAGATGAAAATCAATCCGTTCCCTTTTTAGACACACGTATAATTCGTAATAATAATAACTTATTAGTTGATTGGTACACAAAACCATTAAGTTCGGGTCGTTATTTAAACTACAACTCATATCATAAGTATTCAATGAAAATTAATTTGGTTAAGGAAATGAAAAATAGGGTAATAAAAATTAGTGATAGTTCCTTTCGTAAAAAAAACCTTAAAATTTTATCAAAACTTTTTATTAACAACGGTTATCCTGTAACACTACTAACTAAACTTTTATTCAATACAATGGCAACTCCACAGATTGCATCTCACGATAGTAGTAATAGGCCAAAAATAACTCCAAATAATGATGTGACTTCTTATTTTCTTTTACCTTATATTAGGGATCTAACACCTTCACTAACTCGTATTTTACTTCCTTTGGTACAGGCTAAAGTAGCTTATAAATCTGTGCTCACCATTAATGGAATCTTCTCTAAAGTTAAAGATAAAACCCCGTTGTTATCTACCACAGATGTTGTTTACAATTTACCTTGTATGGATTGTGACTTGACTTACATCGGTCAAACTTCTCGACGCCTTAATGACCGTCTTACCTCACATAAGTCAGACTGTAGATTACACCCTGAACGTAGTGCATTGGGAGAACATGTCCTTACCAATGATCATCGCATTGATTATAATAATGTTAGCATCCTTTGCAAAGAAAGAAACACTGCTAGAAGGCTCTTCATGGAAATGGTTTATATTAACAAACAACCTCTCGCGATGAACCATAAATCTGATATAGGCCACCTTAATGAAATGTTTTCATATTTGTTATCGTTAGACTGTCGAAATTTAGCTCATATCTCAGATTGAAGTAATTTTGTTAACTTAAATAATAATCAAATTGATGTTAATAATTGTACTGCTTTTCTCTTCTTCTTTTATTATTTTTTAAAAAATAATAAATTTTAAAATACTAATGTCAACTATGACTGATAAACTATAACTGTTAAAAAGAATTTTATTATTCTTCATAACATAATTAATTTTAAAATTAGATTTTAACTTCCATTTTATGAATAATAATGTAATATTTTTTGTATTTTTAAAAATAATTGTTGTCAATCCTAATCTCTAAAAATTGCCTACCCCTCTTTTAATGTAGTTGGTACTACTTGAGATTGTCATGGCTAATGTCATCTTTTTTTCAATTTATGCTACTCATGCATCTTAGTTTGAGAAAAACGATTAATTTTTCCAAAAATCTTTTTTCAAAGTTCGTTTCTTGATACGGATGCTTACATCTTGTTTTGTGTTAATACAGATTATCTGTTTTTTTGTGGTTTTGAGACTTAGTCTTGGTTTTCTCAGCTTGGTACCATTAGTTGGTAATATAACCTGTAACATAAACAATAGAATTGGTATTTGTAATAATCTAATTATCACCAAGTGGAAATTAAGTATAATTAGTGTAACCGGATCTAGATACTTACATGTAATACTTTTACTAACATCGTTATGGATACAACCTCCCCAAGTTGTAAGTTTTTATATTTTTTTACTATTTTATTAAAAATTACGCTCTTGATTAATATTGTAGATCCCTGAAGATGGCTGTAATATTGGCCGAAAGCTCGGAATAAACACTTGAAAGAGTACTCTGTTTCATTATTGTTGCTGCATACCCAATAGACTTTTTCATATTATTGTGTCAGCAAAGACTTCGTCTGCGTATATATATATATATTATAGTATTCATTGATTCGTTAGTTACAAAATTTCAAAGTAAAAAAAGTCAAATCGAAAACACACATCGATTTATTAAGCTCAATTACTCGGAAACGGCTTGTCTGATGAAAATTTTTTCAATTTGACCTTTTTTGTAGAGAATTTAATTTTATATAAGAATAAGCAATAATAATTTTTTTCACTTTAATTTTTTGACAGTTCTAACGAAAAACAAGTCTGACTAAAAATCAAAAATAGCGATGTTAGACCTTATAAAATTAATATGAAGGGTTCAAATTTTCACAAAATGTTTTTTTTGTCCTTCTGAATGATATTCCTAATATATATTTAAAAAAAATAAATCGATTTTTTTGGCCCAGTCTAGACTGTACACTCTGCTACACCAGCACCGGAGCAGTGTGCACTCAATCTGTCGTTACACTTGATGCGGACAGTTCTACTAGTTCTACACCAGTTCAATTCTTTGCGCTATCGCGCATGTTTAATACCTACACCCTTCATGCGTTCAACCCTAGTTTTACGAACATCATATTCATCTTAAATCTCAACGACTTAGGTACGACATTAAGTGAAAAAAAATGGAAAATACTCTTTACAATGTGATAATAAATTCACTTACACGATAAATACAAACGAAACACTTTAATATGACATTAACATAACCTAAAATCTAGGTACAATTGCAGTGGTACACTGGCGCTTAAAGTCGGTGTAGCCACGCCCCCAAAGTGTGACATAAACTATACTTCATTTAAAAACTAGGAGGAGTGATTTGAAAAGCCAGACTTACAGCCAAATAAGTTACTAGAAAATTTACAAGGCGGCAAATTTAAATACATTTCTTTCATTTAAATAAAATTGAAAATAAATGTTTATGGACATTTTATATATGGTCTAAGATAGTCACAAAGTAAACTTACAATAATTATATTAAAAAAAGAAATCAATTAACAAAAGTCACCATTATAAATATTTCACACTTTGAAAACATAACCTATAAATGTCACAAATTACTTGATAAATGTAAGTGGCAAATTTTTATAGTGTAAACTTGCCTCCAAATTAACCAATAAACAAACGCGAGTGTTGCCAACTTAAATTCAAATCGCTCCTCCTAGTTTTTAAATAAGGTATAGTGTAACTTGGGTCAAATAATTAATCATTCATGCTTTGTGCACTTTTTCGGGACCTTGTTACACCGTACCAATAAAACATTCTTCGCTTTTTTTTAACTGCACTAGTGTACACCAGTGTAACGAATTGAAGACGCTATTAATTACTAGCCTAGTCCGAACTAGGCTATACACATTACCACCAAGTCACGCACTCGTACACATGGGGTCAAAAACCTCTCCCCGTCATTGACCCCAGGTACACTATGTACAGGGAATAATAGTTTAACACCTAATTTCAGATAGCGTTGCATTGTATTGAAAAAACTCTTGGACCTTTCTGTAAACGGCAAATGCCGGATTCAGATTCAGGGACTTGATTTTTTCAGATTTTTTAAATCATTTAGTCGTGCTTTGAGCTATAGAACCTGACGTGATAGTGATAGCGGTCAACTGACACCCCGGATTCGAAACCAGCCACCGACAAAAACCCTAGGATATCATAAGGTTTTTGGAAAAAAAAGTACTAGTAAGATCTGGAGAGAATCAGTGTATTAAATGTTGTCCTGTTCACTATTTTGGTTCAACTTCAAACCTCTTTATCTCAAAAATTGTCCATTTTTAAGCTTGGTGTCCATTGATACTTTTGTTCACTTAGAACTATTTATTTTAGATAATTTAACAGGAAGTACTTTTTTATTAATTTGTGCGGGGTCCTTTAAAACTACTGATAAAAGAATTTATTTGTTTTTGTCGAAACCCAAATAAATTTGAATAACGAAATTTTAAATATACGATTCGAAATTTAAATTAATAATAAATAAAATAATTAATAAAATGTAAGTTGATTTAGTGTATTTACAAAATAAAATAAAGAAAATTATTACAAGTTAAAATTATATGATATATACAAGTTACATAACCGAAATAGATGACGATGCTTAGAAAAAGTGTTAACGTTGTACTTTTATACAACATTATAAATTAATGTAAATGTAATAAAATTTCAGATCTTTTTATTTCATTGTAGAATAAAGTTCTCAAAATTTAAGTTTGATTTTGTTTTTAAAAAGTGCTTTTCTAGTTAGCAGAACGTAAATGGCGCAGTCAGTAGGATACTTCAGAATTTAATCGTATCGAACGGTGAATTTTTCGTATTAACGGATTAACTGAGTTCCGAACTTTGACGTGAATTTACCGTGAAAATTCGAGTGAATATCGAATTTTGTGTTATTTTCACCGAACGTTTAGTGCTAAGAAGAGAAGTAAACAAAATCAACCTATTTGGGAGAAGAACAACATCGTCCAATCCCAAAAATTCAGGAACGAACAAAAATCGTCTAGTACTGAATCAATCCACTGGGAACAGAACAAAAATCGTCTGGTCCTAAGGAACCATCCTGGATAAGAACAAGAATCGTCTAATCCTGGAAATTAGTGTAAGAAGAATGAAAATCGTAATTCTACTAGAGTAAGCTCATTTTATTTTTCATTTCCTATTAATATTTTATTTTTCCTTTAACTAAAAGCGAAAGTTTTTATAAGTTTATTATAAATCAAAAATTTAATGACTGATAATTTCGATATTGAAAATTTAAATAATTTAATTAAAAATAACCTTAGTTTTAGAGAAAATTTAGAACATAACACTGATAATAGTAGTGATAGTAGTAGTAGTAATTCAGATAGCGAAAATTTAGATATGGCTACCCCAACAGTAAATTACCAATTATTAAAATTATATCTAGACTCTATCCCCCCATTTGACGGAAACCCACATACACTGACGATATTTATAAGTAATTGTGAAAGTTTAATATCAGTATTTGCGAGTAATACAGACGCTGCATTAAATACCTTTTTATTAAAAGCAATTATCGGTAAATTAACAGGACGAGCTCAAATTCCAATTGGTTCGAGAACTGAACTTAAAACTTGGACTGAAGTAAAAAACGTTCTAAATTTAAGCTTTGGTGACCAACGTAGTATTGATTGTCCAGTTCAAGACCTTATTAATTTGAGACCGCACAAAAATGAAACTCCGTATAATTTTGGCATGAGGTGTCAAGATTCCCGCAGTTTAATAATTTCGAAACTAAATTCTTTGGTCATACCCGATAATGAACGTACCCTTCAAGTACGTAATTACGATAATTTAGCATTAAAAACTTTAATTAGAGGATTACCTTTACCTATCCAAACAAATGTTCGTCTTAGATCTCCCGATAGCTTGGAGAAAGCTATGAGTCTCGTTATTGAAGAAGAAAATTTTCTGTATTCAACCCAACGTGCTAACAATATAAATTCAAATACATCATATAAGCCCAATGTTCGTATCACTCCCGCACGAAATCCAATCAATAATCATCCACCAAGTTTCAGTCCCAATTTCAATAATTTTAATTCCCATTACAATATTCCAAGACCTCTGACATTACAACAGTTTCCCCCACGCCCTTTTGGTTCATATCAACATAATTTTGGAAATCCTAATAATTCGTTTAATTGGAGACCAAACAATAATTTTCCCACTCAAAAACACCCTTATTTTCAAAACCAGAATTTTGCACAGAGACAGCAAAATTTTAACCAAACTCCAGTCAATAACCCTAGTAATTTTGGAAATCGTTTTAATAGTCCACAAAATTACAAACCAGAACCAATGGATACCTCTTCAGGTAATTCAAGGCTTCAACCTAAATCTAAAATTACTTCGACTGAATTATTTAATCAAATGATCGATAACTCCAATCAATCTGAAGAACAATTTCAATTTGATAATCCATTCGAACTTAAAAATTCTCACGATTATCAAGAAACATATGAGATTCAACCTGATTATTATTCTAATTATGAAACTTAATATTACGCAGATAACAACGGTTATCCTCCAACACATGTTAATAGAAATCAAGACATTTATGACGATCCCACACAACTTGCAGAAAATAAAACTCAGACTCAGGATTTTTCTCAAGTTCAAGATCCTGCAAACCCGACGTAATTTTTATAAATGCAATGAAAGCTATTCTACCGTATATAGAAATTCCAGAGATTAACGCGAAATTTCTAATTGACACCGGCTCATCAAAATCCCTAATAAATCCTGATTTGGCATACAAATTTTATCGTAAATATATTTTTAAGGAAAACTTTAATATTCAAACGGCCCATAATATTTCATACCACGACGAAGTCGCGCACATTCCACTATTTCCTATTTTTAATTCAAATGAATTTCATAAATTTTATCTATTTCAATTCAGTAATCGTTTTGATGGTATCATAGGCGTAGATCTTCTAAAACAACTAAATGCTTCTGTTGACATGCAACAAAATAAAATCATAACACCAAATGCAAGAATTCCCATAATTTCCGAAAAAGACATTCAACAAATGAATTCAAAATTTTATTCAATAGTTATATCTACACGCTGCACACAAATTGTTAAATTACCAGTAAAAGCCTCCAATGGAACAGGTATACTAAACTATCAACTATTTTCGAAAGGTTTAGAAATGCCAAAATCCCTAGTAAATATTTTCAACAATTTTGCTATTACAACCATTACCAACAGTAATGAAAATCCAGTGAAATTAGACATTCCTGAACCTCTTGAAATTGAAATACTAAATCCACTAGAAGTAAATTTTGTTGATAAATGTGAAATAGATAATACTAAATCTTCTAAACCATATGATAACAAATTGAAAGAAAATTTGAAAAACATACGTCTCGAACATTGCAACCTTGAAGAGAAACAAAAATTGATGCTTTCAATACAGAGACATTTTTTATTGCGAAGGCATACCCCTTAGTTTTACGAACCAGATTAAACATAAACTTACATTGACTGACGATACACCTATATTTACAAAATCATACCGGTACCCCGAAATACACAGACAAGTAGTAAAACGACAGATTAACAAAATGCTGAATGATGGCATAATTGAAAATTCACACTCTCCTTTTTCGTCCCCTCTTTGGATTGTCCCAAAACGTCCTAATCCTGTAACCGGCGAAAAATCTTGGCGTTGTGTCATTGACTATAGAAAACTAAACGAACGAACGATAGATGACAAATATCCTTTGCCAAATATTACTGAAATTCTAGACCGACTTGGACGTGCAACTTATTTTTCAACTTTAGATTTAGCCAGTGGTTTCCACCAAATCGAAGTTGACCCACAAGACGTTCATAAAACGGCTTTTAGTACTCCCCAGGGACACTTTCAACGTGTAATGTACGTGTAATGGACAATGTCTTACGTGGACTTACTGATGAAACCTGTATAGTTTATTTAGATGACATCTTAATCTACAGTTCTTCCCTTCAGGAACACCTAGAAAGACTTAAGACAGTGTTTGAAAGACTTAGACAACATAATCTTAAAGTACAACTAGATAAATCTGAATTTTTTCATAAATCCGTAATGTATTTAGGACACGTTATTACTCCCGACGGCGTAAAACCGAACCCAGAAAAAATTACTGCTATAAAAAATTTTCCCATACCAAAGACAAGAACTGAAATAAAAAGCTTTTTAGGACTGTTAGGATATTACAGACGGTTTATTAAAGACTTTGCGAAGATAACAAAACCAATGACCAAATGTTTGAAAAAGGACTCTAAAATTATACATGACAGGGAATTTATAGACTGTTTAAATACGTGTAAACATATTTTAACTAACGACCCCATAAAACAGTACCCCGATTTTAGTCAACCCTTTATATTAACCACCGATGCAAGCAATTATGCAATAGGTGCAGTTTTATCGCAAGGAACGGTACCAAATGACAGACCCATAGCATACGCATCAAGGACATTAAATGACTCTGAGACAAAATACTCGACCATTGAAAAAGAATTACTTGCCATAGTCTGGGCTTGTAAACATTTTAGAGCATACTTATTCGGTAGAAAATTTGTCATTTACACAGACCAAAAACCTTTGACTTGGCTCTTTAGCTTAAAAGAACCAAATTCTAAGTTAGTACGGTGGCGGTTAAAATTGGAAGAATTCAATTACCAAATAATGTACAAAAAGGGAAAACTAAATACTAACGCAGACTGTCTCTCACGTATTTTAGTTAATGCTTTAGAAAACGAATCTCTCGTAAATAACCCTGGCGAGGTAAACCAAGACATTTTAGAATATTTAAAAGACCTAGCTGAAAATATGCAACTTGATCCACAACCTACCGCTAGCATGGACGAACTACCCCAACAAAAAATAAACATTATATCAGACATTAAAATTCCCAAAGACAATCGAAGTGAAACAGATTCAACAATACATTCGACAGCTAACGAAACTACAAACTGTGGCATACCTATATTAGACGAAATAATTAATAACAAAATTAATCAAATTCTCATTTATCCAAACATTTATCAGAAGACCGACATCAGTCACGAATTGTACGAAAATCATAAAATCATAAAAGTAAAAATCCCAAATATTGAAAGGAACGAAAAATTTATATTAGATTTTTTAAAGGAATTCACAAACCCAGGTTTAACTTTCTATTTATATTTCCATAACGATAACTTATTTAACGATTTCACAAAAGTGTATTTAAAACATTTTTCTGAACGTGGCCCCAAATTAATTAAATGTACGAAATTTGTAAACACCGTTAAAGATAAAGAAGAACAGATACTTTTAATACGAAACTACCATGAGGGAAAAACAAATCATCGAGGTATCAACGAAACATTAGAAAAATTGCGTACAAATTATTATTGGAAAAAAATGAAAGCTTCGGTTTCAGATTTTATAAATGAATGCTCTATTTGCCAGAAAAACAAATATTCAAGACAAAATCCTCATACTCCTTTAATGTTAACCGAAACAGCTAGTAAACCTTTTCAGATTGTACACGCCGATCTATTTTTCTATGACGGACAAAACTACCTTACAATTACAGACGCTTTCACTAAATTTACCCAGGTTCATCTAATTTCCGGTAAAAACGCAATTCATGTAGCAAAAGCCTTTATTAAGTATTTCACCTCTTTTGGAGTTCCTCAATTAATTGTTGTTGATAAAGGTAGAGAATTTAATAACGAATCTGTTAAGGACCTGTTAAACTTACACAAAATTAAAATCCATTTTACCAACTCTGGCCATCACGAATCAAATTCAATTGCAGAGAGGTTACACTCTACTCTCATAGAACATTTAAGAATCCTAAAAGATATTTATCCAGACGAGAACGACTTAATGGACTATGCTGTTATCGCTTATAATAATTCAATTCATAGTTCCACTAACTTCACCCCCTTTGAACTGACCTTCGGTCACACGGATACCAGAAATCCTAATGAAATTTTCCTATCAAAATCTTTTTATTCTGAGTACGTTGACAATCATAAAGAAAAGTTAAAACATTTGTATGACGAAATAAAAGAAAAGCTAACAGACAAAAAGACCAAGACAGTAGACAAACTTAATACTAAAGCAAATACAAACCTAGAATTCAAATTAGGCCAAATTGTTTTTAAGAAAAATACTCAAAAACGTAATAAAAAGGATAAACCGTTTTTAGGCCCATTCTCCATAACCAAAATTCTTGACAGAAACCGTGTTGAAATAACTTCTACTAAAGTAAAACATAAGAAAATGACTGAACATACTGAAACTATTCATATTAAAGAATTAAAGAAACCACCCGTTTCAGATTCTTGTTCTGGACAGCCAACGCCCGAAAAGACTCAATCAAATTCCATAACCTAAACAAAAATCCTGGACTCCTTCCTCTTAAATTAGGCACGGCACAAATCAAGACTGATTTTTGGACCTTTGTTCACATTTATGACATAACAAACATTACTAAAGATTTTTTGACACTACAAAGAAACTACAGACAAATTAAACTTTCAATTAGTAACTCTCCTGAAATAACCAATTTTACTAACGAATTTCAAAATTCATATCATTTAATTCAAATCATTGAAAACAAGATAATTTTACAATTAAATCAATTAAATCCTGTTTGGAAAACTAAATCAAAAAGATCACTGTTTGATGGTATTGGTTCTGCAATTAAATTTTTCACTGGTAATCTTGATAATGACGATGCAATCCGTTATGATAAAGCAATAACAACTTTAACTGAAAATCAAAATAAAATGAAAACAGTAGTCAACGATCAAATAACATTACTACAGTCATCCATAAAAAACTTTGTAAATAATTCTAATATATTAGCACATAACCAAGAAATTTTAAGTTCTCGAATCAAGGAAATTGAAGAAATGATAAACAAATTAAACTTAGCTGAGGTATCGACGCTTCATTACTTTATACTAGAAAGATTGGTCACACAGTTTTCAATAAGTTATCAAATAATTTATGACATATTAGAGAAAATTGAGGTGGCAATCAGCTTTTCTAAACTTCATAATGCTATTGCAGATCCAAACGAGTTATCTTCCGAAATCTTAGAAGCTAATAATAAACTAGAAAATAAAAAATTTCCTTTTGATTTATCAGTAAATAATATTTTATTATTTGAAAAAATTATCGAAATTAAAAGCTATAGTAAGCAAAATAAAATTATCTTTATATTAGAGGTCCCAATTGTTGAGGAAAATGATTATAATTACTATCACTTATATTCCTTACCAACCCCAAATGAGACCCACTTTAAAGCCATAATTCCTTATTCCAAATACCTCCTCCTTAGTGAGCAAAATTACGGACAGACAGACACCAGTTGCAAAGAAGTCTCACCAGAACAATTCTTATGCCAGGATGTTCAGCCAACAACCATTACACCATATTCACCGTGTGAAATACATCTATTAAAGTATTCAAAATTTGTAACCCAGTGTCAACAGATTCCAGTCAAAATAAAGGACCTTAAAATTCAAAAATTAGAAGGCAACAAGTGGATTGTGATATCACCATCTAGTTTAGTGGCGGTTCAAAAATGTGGTAAAGATTTTGACAATATTCCGATCAGTGGTACCTATTTAATAGAACTTAGTGATTGTGAGATTTTAATAGACAAAATTAATTTAAAGACTTACAAATTTAAAACTCCAAATTTTGAAAATATCGAACTACCAAATTTAAAAACAAAAGCGAGTTATAATTCAACAAGTAATATTAGTTTCAAGCCATTGGAAATAGACTCTTTAAACCTTGACGAACTAAAAAATATTCACAAAAGTTTACAGGAAGAAAAATCAGCCTTGGAGAAAATGGAACCTTCTCCAATTCATTTCAACAAAATTAGCTTTTACACTATTCTACTGTATTTGATTTTCGTTTTTATTTTAATAACTATAATATACAAGATTTGCAGACATAAATCGAAAAGACATCATAACGAAGCAAAGGCCAACCCGGAACCAAATTTAGAAGATTTTCCATACATACTTATCGAACTCTGGACTTCAATCAACCCCATAGTTCTCATCCAGCCCCGGAAGAGTTACATAACCGAAATAGATGACGATGCTTAGAAAAAGTGTTAACGTTGTACTTTTATACAACATTATAAATTAATGTAAATGTAATAAAATTTCAGATCTTTTTATTTCATTGTAGAATAAAGTTCTCAAAATTTAAGTGTGATTTTGTTTTTAAAAAGTGCTTTTCTAGTTAGCAGAACGTAAATTACATATATTTTGGTTTAAAGAAAATTCATTTTAAGTATTAAAGTGAGGGATTCACGTTAATATAATACTTCTTTTACAGTATTTACCTAACACAAACTTTCAACCCTCATCGACATTTTGTGACTTCTGCCTCTCCTGTGGTAAAACTGGATTTTAGTCTATGAGCCGATTTAACCGTTGAAATATTAAATCCTATATATTTATTTATTTATAAAACATTACGATATTAATAATTATAACGTTTACAAACTAATAGTGGTAATAGGAAATAGTTGAATTACTTTTGTTTTAAACCAGCTTTAAACTACACTGATCAACAATTAATAAGAATCACAATTATTATTTTAAAATGTTGTTGACGGCGTTTTTTTGCATACAGTTAGGAAATATAGTATTGTATAAATTTAAAGTTAAAAAAAATATCTATTAAGAGGTTTTAACATACAATATTGTTTGTAAAATTAAGAAAAAAATTAACAGACAAAAATTAAATAAAAATGTGAAATTATTTTTTGGACCTCCTTGTGTACAAATTAAACTTTTAACTTTAAAAGGCAACTTTTAATTTAAACTAGAAAAGTCATCCATAGATGACCCGGCCAACTTTTCATACCGCTTAACACAGATTTTTTTTATTTTTTTTTTATTGACAATTGCATATTCACAATCTACATCTATAATAGAGTATTAAGTAAATGTGTGGTGAGTAGTAGGCTTGATAGAGAAACATTCATTAGTGTTTCTCTCTCTTGGTTATTATTTAATTGTTGCAAGAGATCTTGGGGCCATAATCTGTATTTTTAAAATTATTATTATTTTGTTGTTGTTGATTTTAATGTTTGTTTTATCATTTTTATATTTTCTCCTTAGTTTCTATGTTTTTACTATTTTTTTCGTTGATGAGATACCAACTCCATAGTTTTTAATATATATATATATATATATATATATATATATATATATATATATATATATATATATATATATATGTATATATATATATATATATACAAAAGGGGAAAATTATTGGAGCTGAGATGTTGGCGAAACGTCGTGAAGACACAAACAACCAACGGATTGAAACCCGGAACACCACTACTGTTCATATATATATATATATATAATATCAAATGCGCCATTTTAGGGTGGAACCATGGTAGGAATTTCTAGTTAATATTTATTGGATATTAACTGCGCCACTACGCCATCTACCGGGTATTTGTAACCTTGATATCCAAAAAAATGAGCTTACAAAAAAGCAAGATACAGGCCGCAGAGATCAAACATCTTAGAAGAGTATAGGGGAAAACAAAGACGGATCGAATAAGGAACAAAGTAATACGAGAAGAATTGAAAGTAAAATCTTTGATGGACTATATTACAAAAAGACAACTGAGTTGGAGGGGACACTGGCAGCGGCTACAAGATGGGGAACCGGTGAAGAAAATATGACATGCCAGAAAACTAGGCAAGAGAAAGAGAGGAAGGCCTAGAGTAACATGTGATGACGAGATTGTTAAAATACTGGAAAACAACAGAACATCAGGAAACGAAGCGAGGGTGATGACAAGAGATGGAAAGAAATGGAGAAGATTTGTGCATGACTAATTGCACAACACATCCCTACACCCAATGGGTATAATGGAATTAACATTATATATATATATATAACTCAACCAGCCAGTACATTTAAAAATTACCTATAAACTAAAAAGAAAAAAATATAAAAAGAAAAGATACTTGAACGCAGACCCAGAAGTCGAAACAAATAAAGTAAGATAAAAATACTACCAAAACTAAACTCAAGACAGAAGATAGAACAAGCAGATTAAGATAGCACGACAACCAGCATGGAACCAAAAACCAGAAGCAAGTAAAGCAAGACCATCAAAGATCCCAAAACCAGAAGCAAACAGAAGAACAGATATATACTATAGCAATAAAAACAGGAAAAAGGCAAAAAATTACAAAAAATTGTTTTTTTCGGCAAATGGAATTTATTTTACTTAAAATAGTCTTCTTCACCACATAAGTTTTTGTGCTCATTGACCAAAATATAAATACAACTACGTACAAATTTTGATAAATTTATAAACACTTACAATGCCACTAAAGTGTGCGCGGCATGTGTTTGAGTTTTAGACTTTTTTAGGTAGTAATGTGTCATGTCAGGGAGTAGTGTGATAATTTTGGTATATATTGTAATAGATCTTCTTTCTGGAACACCCTCCTTCAATACAATTCTAGGTCGCAGATTCCAGTATTTTGAAATTGATTGCTAGTAACAAAAATAAATAAAAAAAAATGATTTTGCACCTTGATTATAAAATTTAAAAAAAAAATTAGTTCTAAATTTTCTTCCGTTGACTGTTCTTCTATCTACTCCTCTATTTGTTAGCTCTTTTTTTCTATTGTTCTATACCTTCTATCTTGTTGTTTCTGCTCCTAACTTGTTACCTCGACTATTTCTCTCAGCTCTTATACCTTCCCAGTTCTGGTTTCTATTTCTGTTTGCTCCTGCTTTATTTTTATCTTTCCAATTATTCTTATACTTTTTTATTTACCTTTCAAATAAAATTTCTTTGTATTACATTTTTATTAATGACAATTCTTTTTCAATTCAATGACAATCTATCTAATAATCCTTCTTAACAACGTAACAACACAAAAACAAAATAATTTTACCAAAAACATCTAAATAAAAAAAATTTAATCTAGACAACCAATTTAAAAATTATGGGTCACGTTCCAACATTTCATTAAAGGAACCATGAAGAAAAATCCATATCAATTTTCCCCAAATTTGATTTGACTTGGTGAATTACTTCACCCTGCCAAATCAGATTTTTTTGTTTAGCTGTGTCACTTTTACTTTACCTCTTACTCTGGTTTTTCTAACTATATATCTTCTAGTTAATTCACACACCCAACCCAATATCTTTATCTCCACGAGTTTTATTTTTCTCTCCTGCTCTTTTGTTACTGACCAGGTTTCCGAGTTATACATCAATGTTGGTCTTGCAACTCTCTTGTACAATCTACTTTCAATTTATTCTTTTCTAGTTTATTTATCTTATTCTTTAGTTTTTTATTTTTTTCTAGCATAGACCCTAAATACTTGAAGTTTTGAACAGCTGGCAGCACTTGGTCCTGGAAATTGCTTTAAAGTCCATTCGTTCCGTCCTTTATAAAAAACTTTAATTTTGTGTTGGTTAAAAGTTGATCTAAAGTAAAAAAAAATATTTAGTATATTCTTGATCTAAATTTGTCTTTGTATGTCTTTCTTATTTAAAATAAAGGTATTTGTCACTTAATAAATATTCACAATTCAACGTTTAAATATATCTAGCAGGCTGTTTTTTTATTTATTCACGTTGGTATTGGTTTTTGTCATGTTGGTATTTGAAAGTTACCAAGTCACTGCAAGTCACAAACTGACAAGCTTGACAACAAATATAATAAATATAATGGTTAAATGCATTAAAAAAATTAATACGCCGGAAAAAAATTGTGTAGAGACAAAAAAATGAATACAAAGGTAATATTACATGTTTACAAAAGACCAAAAAATTTCAGAAGATGGATTTATATAAGATCTCTTAGGTTTTTAATGTGTGTACTAATTCTGTTTCTATACAAGATTATTCCAATGCTTTCATCAGCAAATAGTTCCAAACATTTTTAATTTCATTAATAGTTGTATATGAAGTTATTTGTTACATTAAATACACTTTTACATTCTTATACATTTAAATTACTTATATTTTATTGAACATACCTAACCTCAATATTCTCCTATCAGTAATTATTTTACAATGTTGCCAGATTTCACACGTTTTAAAAATAAAATATTTTCATTACTTTCTTTAATAACAATGATCCATAACGATAATTAAAATGTACTTTAATAGGACATGGACAAATCGATGTTTCATTCATGAATCTATGACCAATCAAATATCATTTAAATTTTTATTTAATACATTTTTTAAATAAGTATTTCGGGTTTTTTTTAGGTTAGTGTTAAATGTAAACGAAAAATCTTAAGAAAAGATTTAGTTAATGGTAAATCGAAGCGGCAAATAAAAGGAAGAAAGATAAAGCAAGTACATTTAAGAACTTCATTTTAAAAAAATTGCAGCGGCAGATTTGTACGTACAATTACAAAAACGAATATTTTACAGATAAACTTTTGACTGACGCAAAAAAAACTAAGATTTACACGGTGAACGAACTTATTTATACAAAATTAATGATATATAATCTTAAAAATGTGAACTGACGACAAATTTTAAGTGAGCGAAGACATAGCAAAATCTTTTCCCTTCAGAAATTTATGGAATTAAAAAAGCGCAATGAAATCATCATAGACATGGATATAAAAATATGGTACTCCAACGCGTCGATGTGTACAGTAATCTGATTTAAAAAGTAATGCATTGCATGTGTAATCCGAAGAAAAGCGATTTACAATTTTACTCACAGGAGCAAATGGTGGGTCAATAGAGAGATGTGATTTGTTGTTAGACTCTTCAAATACTGACATTGACTATCACAAAACTATAAATGGTGATATTTTCAAAAACTGGATTGTTAATTAACTTATTTCTGCTTTATTCAATTTTTCAGAGAAATGTGTAGTAAACATGGATAATGCTTCAGTTCATTCTGTACAACAAAATAGACCACCTACATTTTCAGCAACAAAATAGATATTACACAGATGGTTACGCAGCAATAACATCGAATTTGATAAAAAAATGAAAAAAAAATTCGCAAAGCTATAGTAACGTGACGTATTTTGACGTTTTTGACTTTTTTTGAATTGTTTAAAAAGCCATAACTTTTTAACGCGTTACGATTTTGATGTTCAAGATGGCATTCGACGCAATTTTTTGAGACCTAAAAACGTTACCGGGAGTGCAAAATCAGTTAGTCAAAAAATCTCTAAGTTATTGAAAAAAAAGAGTGTGCGTGTAACCTTTACGCGCGATTGAAGTAAAACTTGTTGACGTACGTATCGGAAAATAAATATTTAATTACAATTCAATCATATTTATTGCCTATATACTTTACAAAAAAAATGAGATGTTATATTTATATTATTCATTAGAAATAGGAATTTGAAAGTTATCATTATTTTTTTTATATATGAAATAATAGGTTTATGATAACTAAAATGTGAAACATAGATTTTAGTCTATAAATACCATTAATGTATTTGAAACCGTTTGAAAATTTCATAAATAAATTTCGGAAATTTAAACTCCTCCCATAGCTGAAATTATACAGTTACTTCCATCAGAATCTTCCGTTAGAATCTACCCCTAGTCGTGCCTAAAGAAGTTTTGCTTCAATAATAGGTAAACAATATTAAAAATATACACACATTACGTTTAGAATGTGTGATTTTGTAGCTGTATCTACCTTATTGTAATACATCACAACACAAGAGCCTTCGATAGTTAGATAACCATTTCATTTTGTAGCATTTTATAGCATATTCCATAAAATTTAAAATCCGGAGTTAAGTTTGTTTCCTTCACGTCTACGAAGGATCTGTTATTGGTGGTAAAAGATTAGCCATCTTGACTTTATGGCCTTTATGGCTACCTAACCAAACCTAAAATAAGTATAAGAAAGTGTTAAGATATTTTGAATATTATTATTTTTATGAACAAAAACGTGCAACATGCTTCTTTACTCAACGTAAAGATTCCGTATAAACAATTATTTACTATCATAATATGTACCTATGTATGTATATAAACTTACTTAATCAAATCATAATGACTGTGGCTGTCTCGTCATTTTTTCATTTTTGTCATTTTTCCTCAAATCTTTCTGGCGCTTATAATATCCCCTTTGACGTTCACAATTTCTTTTTCTTTTTAGCTCTAAGTCTATAAAACGAAAATAGCTAGGTATAAATAATAGGTATAAATAATTAGGTATAAATAGTGTAATTACACACCAAAAATAAAATTTATGCATATAGAGTACCTACCTATTCACTCATTTTCAATCAATATTTTTTCATCACTTTCTTCATTAATAAATCCACATTGTTTATTCATATTTAATATAAACACTTTATACACAAAAAACTATTTATACAATGTATTTCGATTGACAAGATGATCAGCTGTCAATTCATACAGTTACAGATTTAATTTTATTTCATATAGGAGGCAAAATCGCATGAGCGCCGTCAGGATTATTTTCAGGGGGTGCATCTGCATCTACACACTATTATGATCTAATATATATATAGAATGTAGAATGATTTGGACAGCAACCGCGACGCCTTTAGTTTTTATTCAAACAATAATTTAATAAAAAAATTAAAAAAATATATAATTTTCTGGTAAATTCAGGTATTTTCTTTCATAGCAGGGGGGTGCAAGCGCACCCTCTTGCACCCTGCTGCCGGCGCCCATGCAAAATCGTGTCAGTATTAGGTTTTGTTTCCGGTTTCTGTTATTAGAATGACGTCACGTCCGTTAGAATAACTTTTTTACTCCTAGTGTCGCTAAAGAAGTTTTACTTCAAAAAAACACTTTTTTTGAAATTTTTCGACAACGATATCTCACGAACGAATCAACCGATTTTAATTTGCAAAACGGCATTCGACGTGGTTTTTTAAGCTTAAGAGCTGATTAGGTTATGAAATTGATCGATGCAATAGCCAAAAAGATATGCCCAAAAAACATCATTTTTACCAATTGTTTTTTTCGGTTATTTTGATATTTCTCGAAATCTATCGGCTCGAATCGGTTCAAACTTACAGGGAATCTAAGTTAGATGGAACTCTTTGGAATGCTTTTATTTCAATCGGTCAAGCCGTTCAAAAGTTATAAGAGGTTTACATACATCCACACACACACACACACACACACACACACACACACACACACACACACACACACACACACACACATCCACACGTACATACAGACATACAGACACCCTCATAAAAATAGTCAGGGGAGGTTCCTAAGACCTCAAAACGTTGAGATCCGATGAAAACTTAATTTTCGAAAAACGGGGTGAAACCAATAACTTCCCGATTTAAAAAAAAAATTATTTTTTTTTTTTAGCGGGAAGTTAAAAAGACAATTATACTTACACAATACAAAAGCAATGATAAGACATATGTAATAGATGAAATATTAAACCAACATAGACATGATTTACGTCGATTACCTCCATTACTTGCATTTTTATATTTGGACAAAACTTGGACAGAAGCGTTAAGACAATGTACACCAGACATGTGGAAAAAATTTTGTAGACATACAGAAAAAATTATTTTGACGGATTCGACTTATTACATGAAAAACTGTACACTTGACAACATTTTACCTTTGATACTTGAGGTGAATTGAAAATACATAACGAATAGATGAACGTGACAATAGTTTTAACCAAATCTGTTACTTCAGTTTTTGTTGTTTATATGTTTTTTTAATGTTGTATGTTTCATTTTTTTACTTTGCTTATTTTAACATTAGTGTATCTGCTTTTCAGCTGAATTATTGCACTGTAACTATTGAACACATATTAAACGGATTTCCATTATTTGAAGCATAACATTTTTTGGGAATTTTTATCTTTGTTTTACTTATCAAAATAGCTAAAGCCAATTGGTATGTCATAATGCCGCACTACCTGGAAAGCTCCACGAAAAATTCTTCAATATATAGCTGCTGTACCTAATACTTATCGACAAAATGAAATATTTTGTATTTTCTCATTTATTGCTGGTCCAATTTAAATGTTTGTTGTAAAACTTATTTTATAATACCGTTATATAGACATAGAAAATTTGTTCTAAATTGCAAATGAAGACTTTTTTGTAAATTTTTTTATTGTTTGCTTTTATTTAATTACTATTATTTTGTAAATGCATTCATTATATCTAAATATATATTTTTTAAATTGACGATTTCCTTTTTTTGTGAAAGTACTAAGTTTTAATGATTTGATGGCGCTGAAATTAATAAACTTTTATGAAGATTTATCACAGAATCTTGTAAAGTATACATATGAAAAGGGCTCCACGAAGTTTCAAATTTTTAGGCCAATTATTTATACCTTTTATCCCATTGTTTATATCAACAAAGATTAGGAAAAAAATTGTTAGTTAACAATTGAATAACTTTTTAAAAAACAGTGATAAAATGTTTTTTCCAACTGATTTAGATTCTTTTAAGTGTTAGGAAAATACTGGAATTTTTTCAAATTTTTAAAATAACATTTTATGTCATAAAAAAAATATTTTATCTGATAAACACCGTTTAGCGGTAGTGCGCGCATGCCGTAAAAGCCGCGCGGAGCCCCATTTTAAACGTCAAATTAAAATTATAAATAATGGAGATAGAGTTTCGGGAGGGCGGACATTTTTTTCTGAAATTTCCTCCTCTTTAACGAGCTATTTTCAAAATTGCTTAAATATTAATATTATTCGAGTTATTAACAAAAACATAAATATCTATTTTTTTTTTTCATCTTATTTTGTTAATAACAATTGCAATTTTTTGCCTGCACACTTTTTCTTCAAAAATATTTTTCTAGAGGTGATTTCGAATCCAATGAGCTATCGCTCATATTTTTAGGACCTTTATTTTAATTGTTCACGTTTTTGAAGATGTTGACTAAAGTATACGAAATATGTTTGATACTTCATTTCAGTACGTACTGTTTATTTGACTGCATACTCTGGTTTTTATAATAGAACTAATCTTATTTGGCATATTATTGAAATATGACTTATTAATAATACGTTATACTTTGTTTGTGGATGTCTCGTCTGTTCTTATTTTCATTAATCAGTAAACTCGTTACGTTAAGAAGATACCAACCTAACATAAATCAATACTGACTCTAAATAAAAAAATTACAGTCAGCTAGATTTTTTTAAACAGTCAATCGTTTATATTAAGTTGTTAAGATTTAACTTATAACTGTAAAAAAAGTAACAGCTTTTAACTTTCTATATCAATTATCTAGGTTTTAGGATTACTTTAGTATTGTTTGTAACATACTCAGTTTTTTAAGACATTTTACGATTACACATGTATGTATGTATGTATGTATGGTGTTAGGGGTGACAGATACACCTGCGACCTATAAGATCTATTGTGTCCCCCTTTTCTTGCTATATTTCTGATGATTCCTCAGACTTATAGCAGCTATTCTAGTCCTATCTTCCTTAGAAAGTTTAGGATATCATTGGGTTTTAAATTAGGTAGTTCTTCCCTTTCTATTTCGTATGACCCTAGGTATTTGACCCTAGAATTACTTAATGCCATGCATTTTGAAAGTATATGTATTGAGGTTTCATCCTCTACCTTACAGAATCTGCAGTTTGCTTCATCTACTAATCCTAGTTTCTTCATATGTCCTCTTAATCGACAGTGACCGGTTAGTATTGCTGTTATAATTCGGAGGTTTTTCTTACTCAGGTTAAGACAGCTGTGAGATCTCTTCTGGTTATAGTTTCCCAGGAGCGTCTTCGATTGTCTTAGTCCTTCTAGATCATTCCAGTATTTGGATTTTTCGCTATCCATTTTTTTCTTTAGTTTTTCTAAGATTGTACTACTGCTGATCCCACAGGATGGTTCTGGTCCCAGGTATGGGGTTTCAGCTCCTTTTTTTGCCAGCTTGTCTGCTGTTTCATTTCCTTCTATTTCTACGTGTCATAGAACCCATAGGAGGGTGACAGTGTTATTCTGTCCTAGTTCATTTAATTTGCCTAGGCATTCCCAGACCATCTTTGAATTGATTGTATCTGAGTTCAGAGCTTTGATGGCTGCTTGGCTATCTGACATGATTACAATCTTCTGTCTACGATAGTTCCTTTCAATGTTAAATTCTATACATCTTTCGATGGCACGAATTTCCGCTTGAAAGATGCTTGGGTACGTACCCAAGCTTTCTGAGTATTTGGTTCTAGGTCCAAACACCCCTGCTCCAGTTCCTTTATCTGTCTTAGAGCCGTCCGTGTACCATTTTATGGCTTTTTGGCTTAGCCCCAATATGGTGTTTTCGTCCCATTCAGATTTGCTTCCCAGTTTAGTGGTAAATTTCCTTACAAAGTTAAATTTCTTTGGCATGTCATCTTGGGGCATTTCCTAAGTTTGATCAAGTTGAAGTGATCGAGGTTTTTCCTTGATTATTCCTTCTTTGATCATTCTATATATTGTTTTCTTCCTAGCATTTTCTACTTGAATATGCGGTGGCGAGAGATTTAGTATTACTTCCATTGCAGCAGTGGGACATGTTCTCATTGCTCCAGTGATACATGCACAGGCTAGTCGCTGAATCTTTGAGAGGTTTGTCCTCGTAAAGATCAGATTAGCTCTCGTGCCCCAAGCTACTGCTCCATATGTGATGATAGGTCTCACTATTGCTGTGTACATCCATTGCAATGTCTTTGCGTTACAGCCCCAATTTTTCCCAGCAATGTTTCTGCACACCATAAGGGCTTTTGTAGTTTTGTGTATTATTTCGTTTTCGTGTTTGTTCCAGAGTAACTTATTATCTAGGATTAGCCCTAGATATTTGACCTCTATCTTCCACTCAACGGTATTTCCACCTATTTTTATAGTTTTTAGTTTTGGTTTCTATTTCCTTGTAAAGGCTACTAACGTGGTCTTGGTGGGGTTGATATTAAGTCCCACTGAATCACACCACTGCTTTGCTGTGTTCTGTCCTCTTTGCACTATGTCGCAGAGGACGTTTTCATATTTCCCTCTTCCGAGGATAACTACGTCATCAGAGTAACCCTGGCAAGGTATACACATACAATATTTTGTATATTTAGTAATATAGATTGTAACTTAAAAAATACATGTACCAACTGAATAAAAAATACTTATGAAGTTTTTTGATTTTAGCATGTCAAACTATATAACGTTGATGCAGCAATATTTAATAGATCTACTATACACCACATTTTCGGAGATAAGTTGCTTGACAAACACAATTGAACTTCCCTATGTTTACTCATTGCGAAAACAGGTTGCAAACATGACAAATATTAAACCATGCGAATCTCGTAGGTACACGTGATAATTGACCTTTGACTAAACCATTAATTTATGCATAAACTAAACACATTGATTCAAAGGGAATAATATTATGCCACGATTAATTTTAGAGTGTTTATTAATTATGCACACGTTATTTTAAATCTGTTATTATTAACGATAATTGTAGGAAAGAAATCACTTTACAAAAGAGGTTTTCTATATTTTTTTATAAAACTGCCCGTTTAAAAGATATAAAAGGTTAAAGTTTGATTATAAATTGACACATATTTTCGTGATGAATTTTAAAGCGCGTTAACAAAAAATTATTATTATAGGAAATTAGGTAACTGCTCAGCAAATGTTTTTATTTTTCGATTAAATAAAGAGTTTAAAATAATTCGAAATAATCACAATTTATAAAAAAAAATTATAGTAGAAATTTTTTGTGACTTATAGGTCACATTTCTATTATATAATTTATGCACGATCGGGCGGTAAAGTACAGATTATTATATATATTTAGCGGGCGTAAAGTGCCACTTTACCGCCCGTGGACTACTTTATCGCCCACCGGGCGGTAAAGTGTACATGGCGGGCGGTAAAGTAATTTATTTATTTTAAAAAGTGGAAACCTGATTAGTAAAACACAAAATGTTCTTAAATTTATAATTTTATATTAACAACACAATTTAAACAATTACTTATGGAAATGTTAGGATTGGCTACTTTGTTTTGTTGCATGTTGCTACGAACTTTCAGTGACTCCTTATGAATTGCGTTTCTGGAAGGTGCTTCCTTCAAAGAATCAGTATATAAATTCGAACCGTCATGCGTTAGCTGTGCGACTAGTAGTTGGAATATCAGCATTGACAATTTTTTTGGCAATTTTCATTTTATTTGCAACAGAATCTTCAATATAGCCTTCGGCCACTGTTGTAGACTTCCACCCTGCATGTCGCTCTATGTTAAGGATATCCTCACCTGCATCAGCTAACAAAGTTGCTGAAGATCGTCCAAAACAATGGCCTGTGTAATCTTTTGGAGTTGGTAATTTTAAATAAGTTGCTATTTTAAATGGAATTTGATCAAATGTATTTTTTCCAACCACCTGACTGGAACATTTTCCATTATTGGAATACACAAAAACGTCTGTGATTGGTATTTGCAGTACGTAGTGAAGCATATTTTCTATACAAGTCGATATAACTTGGTAATTTCGGCTCTTTGTCAATGACACTAAAAATGCGGTCAATTTGAGTTTTAGATGCTCGAATGGTTACTAATAACGTTGTTCCTAAATCTTGAATACCGTCTGTTAAAATATTAGCTAATTCTTCCCGACGACATGCCCCACAAATACCAAAAATTAGTGCAACCTATAATAAATACTCATATTAATATAATTGCATATATAAAACTTACTTTCATCATAAGATATAAATTATCGGGAGCATATTTCAAAAAAGATTCTATTTCTTCTATGGTTAGAATGTTAGACTTTTTTGGTTTATAACCGTTTGATTTCCGTTTTAAAAATGTTGTCAATCTTAAATATTTACCGATGTTTATATTATTGTGCAAATTTACAGTTGCCTTTAACATCGAATAATATGACCATGAAGACGACGGCTTGCGGCATTTGGACTTTTCCAGGAAAAAGGCAAAAAATACATTTTCTGTATAATTATCGTTTTTAACATTTAGACCGTCAGCCCAACGTATAAAAAATTGAATGATCCTTGACCGTATGCCCTTTGAAGATTCGACTAGAATATATGTGCCAATTATGTTAAATTAGAAATGAAACTTGCATCCTGGTTCTATAGTTGCAAAATTCCGGAAAATGTTGAAACAAAATAATAATAAATTTTAACAAAAGTTGACCGTATGCAAAGGTAATGAGAAGAAAGTTAACAAAAAAATAATCCAGCGGAAAAAGGTCGGCATACGTGTAGGGTAGTACCTAGGGGATGTAATAAACCCTTGAAACTGCAGACAATTGTTATACCTTCTTTATGATAGCTGACCGTATGCCTCTAAGAGATTTTTATTATTTATGACGTACCATATACTAATGCCTAACGGCATACCGATCGGCTGGTTCCAAGTGGTTCCTAACCTCTAAAACATGTGTGGAAAAATTTTTATTCTTTTTTATGATCGTTAACTATATGCCATTAGCAAATATCATAAATTGTAATCAATGCTATCATATGTAGCTTTGGCATACAGATCGAGTGGTCCTAAAGTAGTGGCATACGTATCAAAAGATGTAAAAATTTTAAATGACTTTTCGATGATCACTGACCGTATGCCAATAAGTTTATCATAAGACAATACTAAAATGTAATGCATAATGAAAGGGCATACGCTCATCGCGGTCCCTATTATCAAAAAATTCAAATTGAAGTTAAATATTAATTTTTGACAATCGCTGACCGTATGCCATTATGTATATTATTAAATAATTGAAAAATTAAATACCCTGCAAAAGGGCAAACGGTTTTAGTGGTTTCATACCAAAATTATCAGCTGAAATATCTATTACTCCGAACGAGCATCTCTAGTGTGTATGTGAAGTGATTGTGTATATGTATTAGACGCAACCAAGTTTCGACCAGGTGATCATCGATTCTGCGCAGTAGGTACACACCAAACAGCTGTTATACCGGCAGTAAGACAAATAATATTCGAATTTTTGAGGTAACGAACCACTAAAACCGTATGCCCTTTGACAGGGTATTTAATTTTTCAATTATTTAATGATATATATAATGGCATACGGTCAGCGATCGTCGAAAATTAATATTCAATTTTAATTTTTGAGGTTAGGAACCACGGTAATTGTATGCCCTTTCATTCTACATTAGATTTTAGTATTGTCTAATGATAAACTTAATGGCATAACGGTCAGTGATCATTCAAAAATCATTTCAAATTTTTACAACTTTCATATACATTTCTGAGGTAAGGAACTACGATAACCGTATGCCTTTTTGCAAGTGGTCATTTTATAATGTAAACTTTAATTTTAAATAGATTTTTTACGGTCATAAAATAGAATAAAAAATTTTCGACACATGTTTTAGAGGTTAGGAACCACTTGGAACCAGCCGATCGGTATGCCGTTAGGCATAAGTATATGGTACGTCATAAATAATAAAAATCTCTTAGAGGCATACGGTCAGGTATCATAAAGAAGGTATAACAATTGTCTGCAATTTCAAGGGTTTATTACATCCCTTTGGGACCACCCTACACGTATGCCGACCTTTTTCCGCTGGATTATTTTTTCGTTAACTTTCTTCTCATTACCTCGGCATACGGTCAACTTTTGTTAAAATTTATCATAATTTTGTTTCAACATTTTCCGGAATTTTGCAACTATAGAACCAGGATGCAAGTTCCATTTCAAATTTAACATAATTGGCACATATATTCTAGTCGAATCTTCAAAGGGCATACGGTCAAGGATCGTTCAATTTTTTATACCAGGGGCTGACGGTCTAATTCTGCAAATTGCACCAACTAACAAATTCATCGTAGACCTTATCGTATATTTTCTTAGACTTTGTCGGTAGTAAATTTAATTTTGCATCTACTGCTGCTTTTAAAATTTCCGGTGGTGTTCCCAAAAATATTTTATCGTCACTACTTTCCATTATATAAAAGAACTTCTTTGGAAATTTTATATTAAGATCTAAACTGACAATGAGTTTAAATAAAAATGGTCACCACCTATTTTGACTTTGTTGCTAGGGTAACGCAAACATCGGTATATAGATTATTGTTTTAAAATATTATTTCTAGCCTCTATAAATTATTATTTATTTTAATTAACGAATAAACAAATTATTTGGTGAATCGTTATACAGGGTAAGTTGTTAATAATATCGAGGTTCGAGGTATAAAATTCATGCAACTTGAAATGACATTTATATTAAATTGTTCACAAAAAAATAAAATATCAATCGTGCAATTTTTTAAAAAAATGGTTATTAAAACGATCGTGCATAAAACATTGTATGTATTTTAGGCGTAATCAGCGTTTATGGACCTTACATGTTAATAGCCCTCGCCTGCGACTCGGGCTCTTATTTGCACGCTGCGGTACATAAACGCCTGTTTTACGCCCTTGGTACATAAATAACTATTATTACTTGAATTTGTATATTAAGTGGGAATATTGCAATCAATTGTAAACTTATATTAACCCGAAATTGTGTCAAAATCTCCATGTATATACTTGAAAAATGCATTGTCATCCAGATCTTAGCTATCCATTAAATTTTAGAGCTCTAAGTGGTCGGGAAAAAGGTTTAAATTTGATTACAAAATTCCACCCGGAATGACAAAAAAAAGACAAAGAGACAAAGAGCACGACCAAAATAAAAAAAACTTTTTATTTCCCATTAAAATTAAGACTTTCTTGAAATTGTGTCAAAATCTCTATGTATATGCCCAACCACACTTGAAACATGCATTGTCATCCAGTTCTTAGCTATCCTAAGAATTAATTTCAGAGCTCTAGGTAGTTGGGAAATAGGTTAAATTCGATTACAAGATTCCACCCGAAATGACTTAGAGAAAGACAAAGATACAAAAAACGGGACGAAAATAAAAATAAAGTTTTTTAAAATTAAAACATAAGTAGCGCTAATTTTAAGAAAGAAACAGAAGAAGTTATCTAACTTAGCAGAAATTCCATAGAACAAAAAACTTCATGTTTATTTTGTATATATATATTCGTATGAAAATAGTAGTAGTACAATATATATTATTAACAATAATATAGTCATAAAACGTGAGAAAACACTCTTCTAAATATTGTTTTTGCGGAAAGTTTTTAAAGGGTGTGCGCAGTTCTCACATTCGTGTTGGAGATTAAGGGAAAAAACCGCAGAAAAAAAACTTAATCAGAACTACTTGCTGTATATTCAAAGACTCTTGATTTGTGTGAGCCATTCAATGGCATTTTGTGTCAATTCATGTAATTTTTGAAAACCGCCAATAAATCTTGTAAGATGACATTCATTGACTAAATGTTCAATAGTTTCTTCAGCTATATTGCAAGAGCATAATGGGCTTTCTACAACACCCCATTTAAAGACAGTCCATGACCGGTGCGTAGACGGTTCAATTTACACCAGATATTTCTTGGATGTTTGAATCCAGGTAGTGGTTTTGTTGGATCTTCTACTAAACCTCGGTTTTTAAATGCGTTCTAAACACATGCTTTCAGATCCATAGGAATTTTAAATTATCTATAAACAAATATCCCATACTAGTAGCACCATCTGTTTGTTATTGGGGCTATCATTTGATAGGTACATTTTTCATTGATGTTTTGTTAAAATTTCATAACAATTGAACCACTTCAAGCCGAGTTGCCGCCTTCAAAGAGACAGTACCTTTTTAAAGTCGGTCGAAAAATGAGCATCGTAATATTAAGTTGTGTTTTAATTTTAGTAAAACATTTACTGAAACGCATCGATTGTTGAAACAAGTTTATGATGGTGATTGTTTATCTCGTAGCCTAGTCCGTGAGTAATTTACACCGTTTAAAATGGGTCGTGGGTCGCTGGAAAACGACAAACATGTTATCCAGTCGAAATTTGTTATTACACCGAAAACTAACGAAACAGTGCATATGTTTATTAAAAATGAGCCTTTATTGAGATATATGCAAATGGAATTAAATATCTCCAAAGATTCGATCTATTTCAAATATGACATGGAATTAGTGCATGAGAAATGTGTGTGGGCAAGCTAACGAATGACCAAAAAATGCTTCGAACTCAACATTTAAGCGAAATCATTAAAAAGGCCAAGAAAGATAAAACTTTCTGTACATTGTGACTGGTGAGGAAACGTGGTGTTTTGAATACGATCCCTAAACCAAGCGTCAAAGTTCAGAAAAAAAAAAGTTTGGAAAAGTCAAAAGTTGATTTGTTTCTACGATTCAAAGGGAATTATTCACAAAGAAATCGTTCCAGCTAGCCAAACGGTTAATGCTGTGTATAATGTTGGGTATTATGACGAGTTTGCTTATTTTTTGCTCGATATATGAAAAATGTAACTTTTTCATATGGAATTAAATTTTAGTAATTCGATTGAGCTTTTTCACTTTTTGTCGAGCAACTATGGAATTGACAGTATGTGCACTTTATATATAACCGTTTTCAACCAAATTTTATAGATATGTGTTATTTGTTCTAATTTAAAAGATAGGACAGTTCTTATCTTATGATTAATAAGCGAAAATTTGTGTAAGTGCAAATGATAGGATTTATACTTAAGGATTAAATTCAAGTCTAAGTTCTACGAGTTTTCAATAGATGGCAGTGAGAGTTATACAAGTTTCCTCAAATAATCCTAATTTTAGGTTGTATAGATATGTAATAGATGACAATGTGTTTAAGTTTTAATTTTTTAATGTTAAAATTTCGTCCATGTGACACATAAATGCGTATCGGTTTTTTGCGAAATAATTTTTAATTTTTATTGTGCTGTATATTATTTTGCATGAAAATCATAAACAGTGGGTAAAAATCGTAAAAAATTTTTGTTAATCTTGAAAATTTGTTGAAAATAATAAAAAAGTGATAAAAATCATAAAGAAATCTTGCAAAAACTGTTAAAAACCAAAAAAAAAACACGAAAAGTAATCAAAAAAGCCAGATGAAATCGTAAAAAATGAAAAAAAAAGGAAATAGTTGGTTACGAACAAAATAATTGTTCAACAAAAAGTTGTATGTCTGCGATACCTCTCTTAGAAACATTTAAAACAGATTCGTGTGACGTCCAACAAGTTTAGTGCATCATTAACATTTTTAAAAGTTCTTAAGGTTTATATAAAAACTATGAAAACTTTTTCAAGATAAGTATAGTTTTCTAATTGTGTCAATGGTCATTAATGACTCAGACACGTTAAGCGTTAAAAAGAACAGTCTTCAATCGACTTTAATTAAAGATTAATATTGGTTTTTAAGAATGTTAAAAAACATTAGAACTCTAATACAATTTTATTAAACTTCATATCTTCACAAAAATCATATGTCAAATATTATGCTTTATATTCGGCTCTCTGACTACTATTTAAGGATATAAGGGATTTCAGCAAAAAGTGCGTTATGAATGGCTCAGATTATGGAGTTGTGTTGATAGAAGGTAATGTAGACTACTCTTTCACTCGAGATCAGATGTAATATTCTGTTTATACATCAACATAAACCGGGCACAAAAAGCTTTCAATTTCATAATCTTCACCACGACATTTCTAACCTTTTATATAATAAATGTATTTTAAATAACTTCATTTAATTGTAAAACCAATAGAATACTTTACAAAAAATATTAAAAAAGTACGTAAACATTTTCATACTGCACTATTGTTTAAAAACAAACAGTTCAAAATAAAGAATCTATCTTCTTCTATATATATAAAAATGAATGTTTGTCTGTATGTGTGTATGTCTGTATGTATGTATGTCTGTATGTACTCAATGGACTCAAAAACTACTGGGCCGATTATTATGAAAATTGGTATGTATATGTATTTTTCCACGGAGAAGGTTTGTATGGTATGCTCATTGATGCCACTCGCCGCCAGGTGGCGCTGCAGAGTAGCAACTTCTGTCCCGTTCAACCGATTGTCATGAAAATTGGTATGTATATGTATTTTTCTACGGGGAAGGTTTTTATGATATGCTCATTGATGCCACTCGTCACCAGGTGGCGCTGCAGAGTAGCAACTTCTGTCCCGTTCAACCGATTGTCATGAAAATTGGTATTTATATGTATTTTTCCACGGAGAAGGTTTGTATGATATGCTCATTGATGCCACTCGCCACCAGGTGGCGCTGCAGAGTGGCAACTTCTGCCCTGAACAACCGATTGCCATAAAAATCAGTGTGATGATGTATTTTTAATGGGTAAGATGAATATGATATTCGTATTAATGGAAGTTACCACCAGATGGCGCTTCCATGTATCAAATTCAATACTGATTAATAGATATCTATACGATTTCATATAAATATGTGTTCGAAAAATATATGTTTGGTGCGATAAGTAAAACAAAACTATAAACTTTTTTCCTTCTCTATCTCTTCTTCTCTTTTATTTTTCTTAAATTTATTTTAGTTGTTGGCGTAGCAATGCGCGCCGGATACAGCTAGTACAATATAATAAAACGGTTTATTTAGTTTACATAAAAATTATCCATGATTTGCTTTAAAAACTGCTTACTCAATTTGCGCGTTTTTAAGCTTTACATTTATAAAAATAAATTTGTTAGGCAATGTTAGATCGGAAAGGTCATGCACTGACTGCCATTTAAAAATATAAGGGATTTCAGCAAAAAGTGCGTTATGAATGGCTCAGAATATGGAGTTGTGTTGATAGAAGGTAATGTAGACTACTACTATTAGACAAATTATGGAAAAATCTATCGAATATAATAAAACCGCTTACCTGTGTTTTGTAGATCTAGAAAAAGCGTTTGACCGTGTTCAACTTAAGGAAATTATATATCCTTCCTATAAAAGACAGATACCTCACAATCTAATCACAATTGTAAATATATATGAGGCAAACCAAGTCCGAGCCAAGATCAACAATGAAATAACCGTACCAATACTGGTCGGAAAAGGTATAAGGCTGGCTCTCTCTCTTTAAATTCACTTCTCTTTAATATTATTATGGACCAAATAATAGGGAAGGGAAGAAAGTTAAGGAGATATAGAATGGGTGACAGTGAAATCAGGATTTTATGCCATGCCGACGACGCAGTTCTGGTCGCTGAAAATAAACACGATTTACAAAGACTTCTGCAAATGTTGACTTGAAGTTGTCAATACCAATACGATGCAAGTTAGCAGTGGATGATGAGATCATCATCAAGAGATGAAGTTTAATTACCTACCTTGGTAGTTCATACCCAGGGGGTGAAGAGTGTTTGGACTTTGGAGTGTCTTATGCTTTAGCAATGGAATCAGGTTGTATTACCAACTTAAGAAAAGAAAGGCATGGCATTAAAAACAGCTAATAAGCAAAATTTATTACTAGATATTGTCATAAAAAATCATGAAAATAGATTTTTAATAACACATTAAATCAAATAAACAATTTTTATTTTATTAGAAACGTCTGTAAATCTTATATTAAAATAGATAAGTAATTAAATAATTAAAATTAAAAAAGTTTGGCAGCGTCGCATTCTACTCCTTTTATTGTTTCATTTTATATTCTTCAACATATATATTGGATATTCATCAACAGCTTATGTGAAATTATGGTAATTAAACAATAATTTATTTATAGCTTCTACGAATCTGTTTAACTTTTTAAAATGTAAAAAAAGCGCACCAATTATAAAGATTTTTGTTGAAATATTTTTTTTAATATTTCATTTTTATTTTCGAATTAAAGTTATTTGATTTTTACAATTATTTACTTTTATATATAAACTAAAAATGATTATATTGCAAAAGTTATATAAGTGATTAAAAAATATAGGGTGATCTTTTATGTATATAACTCACCTTAAACTTACTGGTATATTCTTCAGCTTCTTCTTCTTCAGCTATTGATACTAACGTAGGTATACCTACGTTATTTAAATGGATGTCGATGTATACATCTGCTTCGGCGCGTCGTTGCCACGATTGTACTCATAAGCAGCTCGTATCATAAAAATAAAGTATGATCAAAAACTCCTTTTTATCTATTTCTGGACCCTGATGGCTGATTTATTTATTTATATCTTTACAACATATTCAATATTCGTTTAATTCTCTTGATAAAAATTGATTATATTCAGTGAATGATGTTATCCCATAAGAAACTGTATATAAGAGACAAAATATGAACATTAATATTTTTAAATCGGTAGGTACAGTCAAAAAATTTCAATGAAATCAAATGGTTTAAGAGTACGTTATAGGAAATTTTCAATTTTGGTGAAGTCATAGAACTCCCTTAATTTATGACTCCTCTGTTTGTCGCAATAGCACAGTAGGTATCTGTTTTAAAGTTTTTAGGTTTCATAATCTGCAAAATGTGACTCTATTAAACAGATTTTGTACAGATCTTTTTTACCGATTCAGATCTTGTAACAAATTCTGTAATAAGTCTCATCTGATTTCTGTTTGTTTTATGCAGTGCTTAAGCTCTTATACCGCACGTCTGTTCTATATAAATTTTACCGTTCCTAAACAGAAATAATGTTAGAACTGGCTATAAGTTCTAGAATATTCAAATTTTGCAAGTTTCTTAACTTACTTAATGGCTTGATACAATAGTCCTTTTTACAGAATTGTTATCAAATCGGTTTCGATGAATACTCATGTTGTATGAAAACTTCTAGGGATATGTGGTCTGATGTTCAATTGATTACGGAATGATTAGTTTTAAAAAATTGGATAGCGATAAATACCTGTTTTACTCAGGTAATAATAAATAAAACAAATTTTGATCAATTTAATCAGATGGACGGCAAATTATCAGGTTAGCATTACTTAAAAACATCAAAAATAAGATTTTTACTATTGTTGGTAATCCGATGGATTCTGCCTGGCATTACTGACGGCAGATTTGGAAATGTAACAACCAAACCCTAGAACTGAAATATTTGAAAGGCTTTATCTAGTAGATTCAAAACATAATATTTCCGTCCTGGTTACTAGAAATTTACTTTTTTACATTTTCTTAAGTCTGTCACTCTTTTCGGTAACAATAGTTTGTAGTTGTACCATATCTGAAACTGCATTTAACATTTCGAATTCCTTCGTTTGATTTGTATAGATTTTGGCAAGAAACAAGTATTTGTTAATGTTTAACTAATAGATTAAAGTAGAGATCTTATCATTAAAGTTTTGTCAGTTGATTTGACAATAGTAGGTAGACTTTGAACGTCTCTTTTCAGTTTTTGGCTTGACTGTATACTCATAGAACCTAAACTTTGCTCGGCATTAAGTTAATCTTTTAATTGTAGATCTGATCATCGTAATTATAATAACTTTTATAAGATGATATACTCCCTGTGCCATTTTACCCAGCGGGCACATGAGCGAGAAAAAACGTTTAATTTATTTAGAAGCTTTATAATCCTTAATAACATTTACACTATGCTTCAAAATTATTATTTAAACCTATTTCTTATTTTAGGTATATATAAATCTTGTAATATTGGTTATTTTATTAAAAAAAAATGGTGATTTATTATTAATAAAATATTAATCCAAATTTAAAGAGACATAACTGTTTAACGAAATGTTTTCGAATATTACTCAATAGAAAACTTATTTTTTGGTCCTGAACTTAAATTTTTTATTTGACTTCTTAATTTCAAAACATCCTGTTAGTAATCACTTTTTACCCAACTTCCCTTTGGCATACTTACAACGGCCGAAGCGCGAAATGAATCACGAGTTTTGTAGGACAAGATTTTTATCCTGTTTTTTATTAAATAATGTAACGATATTTAAAAAAACAAAATTTCACCTATATCAATCCAAACCAATATCTGATCAATACACTCCATGCTTAACAGGAAACTTTTATAATATGGAACAAAATTTTCATTAAGAGAAATTTTGTGCGGCTCGCCAAAACGAAGCCATTAAAAAAATTATAGATTATTACTGAAATAAAGCATAGGCAACTGATTATAAACTACTTTATTTAGCTTTTATAGTACAGATCAATTAAATAAACTTAAAATCATATCAATATGGTTATTATACTGTAACGGGATAACCGGAAATTAAGGTTCCTTCCTTTACGGTTATCCCGTTATAATACTTATCATATTTTTTACAAAATTTTTTTTTCATTTCTTAACAAATCTAATTCTGGTATTTAAGGGGTCATTCCTTATAGGTTTAAAAAAAAAGACAAACAAGGCGTTTTAATATTAAAAACAGGTGAAACGTGTTAAACAATTCCGCTGAACTTAATTTTAGAATGTTTTAAAAATAATATTATAGATTAAAAACTATCAACACCACTTTAAGTGGGTATCATTCAGTTGGACCAATGTTTACCTGTCTACTAAAGGCTTTAAAAGGGTTGTTAATCCCACTATATAGTTGGGCCAAATTTACCTGTCCACTTTTACCATTTTAAATAATCTTATTAATTATTTTGGTCATTTATGATAACTATTCTTTTAGTTTTTCCTTAAACTGAAATCAAATATTAATGATTAAAACACTGTTTATAATTCAAAATTTTTTTTTGATATAACTAAAAACTAGGTGTATGTTTAAAAGAGATGCATCTAACAAAAGTAAATCTATTTATAAAATGGTTTTTATATTTTTCAATGTTTTCTTTTACATAATTTTGTTTCTTACTTTCTTCATAATTCTATTTGATAAATAAATTTTAATGTATATTTCAGTCTAATATTCACTCAACACTTATAATAATTTAAAAATGTTTGTATGTGTTGAATAAAAACTTTTATTAAACCGTTAGTGAAAATACGGTCCTGATAGTCCTGGTAGATGAATCCGACGATTTCCAAATATAAGTATACACCAAATAATTCATAAACGTCTGCAATCCATCTGATGGTATATTTCTAACTAAAAACAATTACTTCTACTGGATCCAGAAACTGGATCCAAAAAAATGGGCGCACTCGAATTGCGGTCAAAATTTGTGCAGGTAAAACCAAGTAAATTGACCCCTTTTAATCTGTTTACGAATTGCAGGCAAAGTTGCTAAATATCATTTTAATTGCCGATACCCTATTTAATGATGAAATCATACCTGAGTACTTTTAAGTAGGTAGGTAAGTATAAAAAGGGTACTTTAATAAATTATTATTATTATTAGTTTATTGAATTTTCCTAGTGTATGTACGCTGTAGTGAATATAATGGAATTTATGTTGAGTGAAAGAGGATCGGAACTTTTAGTTTTCGAAAATTACAAGTTTAGGAAATGCCGTTCGTTAAAAAAAGTAGAGAAGTAGTTTGGGCTTGCACGAACAAAAGTTGCAACGCAAAAGTGTATTTATTCAATTCAACCTTCTCAAGAAAAATTGGTTCACACAACCATAGTTTGGATTCAAATCCACTGGTGAGACAAAAATTGAACAATGGTATAAAAAGAAAAGCAGAATGTCACATATGGGACACACCTCGAAAATTAATTCGCACTAAAATAGAATCGTTTGACAACTAAAGATATAAGAAACATCAGCAATAATCTGAACTACACATGGCTGAAAAATGTACCAAAATTACCAAAAAATGCTACAGAGGTTTAAGAAGTACTACAAAAATTGGCCATAAAAACTACTAAAAATTAACCATTTTATGCGTGAATGATATCGAAAACAATATATGAAAAACTTATCGTTTTCCGGTTATTCAACGTCATATGTTTGGATTTTTGTATTGGATGTATAAACGTCTACTTTCGAACAGTCATAACTTTGTTAATAATAAGTTTGCGATAAATATACAAACACAAATCTTTCTTTTTTAATATAAGCTTTATTTTATATTATGACAGCTTTCCCGATAAAATGTAAATTTTCTGAGTTATTCTCGAAAAATCGTTAAAATACATGTTTGCCGTTAAATTTGTGAACTTTCAGTTACCCATAACTCCAAAAGTATTGACTTTTCCAAAAAACTCTAAAGAACATTTTTGTCTTAAAATTTACTGTTCTATCGATTACCATGTTATTTTTTGATAAATATTTTCCACCTCCGAGTTGGGGTGGTAACCACCCTCAGAGAAAAAGCACATATTGACATAGGGTAGATTTTAAAGTAGAGGGTATATTGAGCTTATCTACAAATTTTCATGCAAATTGATGCATATAAAAAAAATTGTAAGGTTTCCTATTAATTTTACCGTCATATCTTGGATTATTTAAGTAGCTATCGAGCATTATACATCATAGTTTATTTAAAAAATATTTCTTTTAATGTTTTTAGACGCAATTTAGTAAATTCTTCTGAATAATTTGACATACGATAATACACAATAAAAACAGTAATCCCACATCCCACATAAATGATGTTTGAAATAAGCATTTGAAATAAGCATTTGAAATAAGCATTTGAAATGTGTTAAATATTAAGATCATTTATAAATTAAAAATGCTTTCGCTATTAAAAAACATATTCTTAAATCAAAATATTTAAAAAAATTAAGTCTGGTTATTAAAAATGAGCAATTCAGAAGTTAGATTTTTTTAATTAAAATTTAAAAAAATCTTTAAGCTTCTACTATCGCAGTTTTGCTTATTTTGTTATAAATACATATTGTGAGATCCAAAAGTAACGGATACATTCATTTTCTCCGTTAATAAGCGTGTAAAAAAAAATCCTGAAACACGTCAATTTTTACATTTAAACTGACACTTTATGACGGTAAAAAACCACCCTTCACTTCAAACCCCTTCCCAAGGGGTGAGAGCACCCCATTTTTTTAAATGGCTTGAGGGGTCATGTAATACCTCGTTTGAAAGAGCATTTAATTGCCTTTTCAGCAATGTAAAAATTTTTAGATTTCAATTTTTTATTTTCAAGAAAATTCGATTTACAACTTTGGAATGTGTTACTTAAATGTACCTGAAACGTGTGGTATTGATATACCAAGCATGCCTTCTAGATTATTTTATTATTAGGAAATTTAACTGTAACTACCTATTGCAGTATTAAATATTGAATTTTCTTGAAAATAAAAAATTTAAATCTAAACATTTTTACATTGCTGTATAGGCAATTAAATACTCTTTTAAACGAGGTATCACATGACCCCTCATGTCATTTAAAAAAATGGTGTGCTCTCACCCTTTGGGAAGGGGTTTGAAGTGAGGGGTGGTTTTTTAGCGTCATAAAGTGTCATTTTAAATTTAAAAATTGACACGTTTCAGGATTTTTCTTTTATCAACCATTAGTTATAAAAATATCAATCTATTTACCTACAGAATAAAATAGTAAGTGAGCTCTCATAATGTATCTCAAAAATAATATTAATAAACCATTATGAGATTGAATAGCTTTTGAATTTAATATTCGATTAAATAACGAAGTTACTAGTAATTGAAAAAATTATTTTTACCAATTGTTATGTATAGATGGCAGCACTTGCGTGCTGCTGGTATATACCTTACCTATACAAGTCATATGGTTTGAATGCACGTAACATCGTTAGCTTTGCGCAGTGGCGATATCGTAACCGATGAGGTTAATCCGAGGTGCGATTATTGCTAGTTGAAAACTTTAACCAATACCCCGCCTTGTGCACGTGAAATATCGTGCGCTTACGGCAATTTTTGTAAACCTCTGAGGAGGTTGTTAATATAAATCAAACATAATTTGTTTACTATGCTCACGGTATCCAAAAAAAAGTATCAATACCTTACTTATGAGAAGAATGGCAAGAAATTACTGTTTTAAAAGTATTGAAAGAAATGTGTTGATATTAACGATTCAACGTTTATTTATATCTAGCAGGCTATCTTTTTATTTCTTCACATTGGTATTGGTTTTTGTCATGTTGGTATTTGAAAGTTACCAAGTCATTGCAAGTCACAATTTGACAAGCTTGACATCAAATAGCATAAATATAATTGTAAATTGTGTTTAAGAAATTAAATATGCCAAAAAAAATTTGTGTAGAGACAAAAAAAATGCATTCAGAGATGCTATTACATGTTTAAGAAAGAACAGAGAATTTCAGAAGACGGATATTTACAAAAGATCTCTGAGGTTTTTAATGTAAGTACAATATGTGTTTTATACCCGATTATTCCATTATTTTCATTAGCAAATAGTTCCAAACATTTTTAATTTTATTATTAGTTGTATATGAAGATAATTGTTAGAAAAAATACATTTTTACAGTTTTTACATTCAAATTACTTTATTATTTATTAAATGCACATAACCTAAAAACTCACTACTTTTCAATATTTTACAATGTTGCCAGATTATGTAACATAATTAAAAATGTTTTAAAAATAAAATATTTTCTTTAATTAATAAAGTTTGGTAATTAAAATGTAATTTGATAGCAAATAGATGAATTAATGTTTATTCATTGATCCATTAAATTCAATTTTTATTATTTTTTTAATCTTTCGTGTTTTTTTAGGTTAGTGTTATATCTATACGAAATATCTTAAAAGGAGATTTAGCTAATGGCAAAGAAGCGGCGGATAAAAGGAAGAATGATAAAGCAGATACATTTGATAACTTCATTTAAAAAAAAACTTGCAGCGGCAGATTTGGACGTACAATTCCAAAAACGAATATTTTACTTTAGACAAACTTTTGACTGATGTGAAACAAAACTTGGATTTTAGGGGTGAACGTACCACTTTATACACACTTATAAAATCAATGGGATATAAATTTAAAAAAGTGAACGGACGACAAATTTTAAGTGAGCAAAGACATATCAAAATCAGCAAAATCGCTTTCCTTCGGAAATTTATGGAACTAAAAAAGCGCAATGAATCAATCAGATTTGTGTACTTAGACGAAACGTGGATATACAAAAATGGCACTCCAACGCGTCGTTGGGTACATGAATCTGATTTAAAAAGCAATCCATTGCATTTGAAATCTGAAGGAAAGCGATTTACAATTTTACACGCAGGAACAAATACTGGGTTTTTAGAGGGATGTGACTTGTTGTTAGACTCTTCAAATACTGACATTGACTATCACAAAACTATGAACGGTGACATTTTCAAAAACTGGATTGTTAATCAACTCATTCCTGCTTTATCCAATTTTTCAGACAAATGTGTAGTGGTAATGGATAATGCTCCTTATCATTCTGTGCAACTAAACAAACCACCAACATTTTTAGCAAAAAAAAAGAGACAAAAGTAACGATAAGACATATGTAGTAGATGAAATATTAAAGCAACATGGACATGATGTACTTCGACTATCCCCATACCACTGTCAATATAATTCAATAGAGTTGGCATGGGGCTTTACAAAGACGTACTATAACAAAAATATTGCATCTTTATATTCAGACAGGGATAGGGTTAAAAAAACTTGGACAGAAGCGTTAAGACAATGTACACCAGACATGTGGAAAAATTTTTGTAGACATACAGACGAACTTATTTTGGCAGATTGGACTACTTACATGGGAAACTGCTCACATGACAATATTCCTCCTTTAATTATTTCATTGGAGGAATCAGATTCTGACGATTCCGATTTTGGATTTGATAGTGACTCTGATATATCCAATGAAATAATGGAGGTGGATTAAAAATACATACAGAACAGATTAACAATAGTTTTAACCAAATCTGTAGCTTCAATTTTTGTTGTTTATATGTTTTTTTTTAATTTTGTATGTTTCATTTTCTTTTGTACTTTATTTATTTTACTATCAGTGTATCTGCTTTTCTGCTGAATAATTGCACTGAAACTATTAAACACATTTTAAATGGATCACCAATATTTGAAAGCTTAGATATATAACGAAACATAACATTTTATGGGAATTTTTGTCTTTGTTTTACCTATCAAAATGGCTGAAACCAATTGGTATGTGATAATGCCGTACTACCTGGAAAGCTCCACGAAAAACTCTTCAATATATAGCTGCTGTAATACTTATCGACAAAATAAAATATTTTGTATTTTCCTCATTTATAGCTGGTCCAATTTAAATGTTTGTTGTAAAACTTATTATATAGACATAGAAAATTTGTTCTAGACTTTTTTCTAAATGTTTTTATTGTTTGCTTTTATTTAATTACTATTATTTTGTAAATGCATTCATTATTCATTATATGTAAATATATATTTTTAAATTGATGATTTCCTTTTTTTGTGAAAGTACTAAGTTTTAATGATTTTTGATGGCGCTGAAATGGAGAACACAATTATTTTATTTATTGTCACTGACACTATGATTTTATTGAGGACGTGACAACAGCGCATTTACAACTGAGAATAAGAATAAATATACAGGGCGAAATTCATCACCCTAACAAGGCCTACTTTAATAAAAATAAGCTTTGAATGATGTATACTTGTACTTTCCAATATTAGGATAGGGATAAGGATAAGTAACACCTGACACCTGACAGTAAGATAGTAGAGTATACTTTTTTTTGAATTAATTAATTATATGTGTAATAGAAAACAAAGTTTAGTCGGACAAAAAGTAAGTTAATTTAAATAGTTTTACACTTTACACCTACGCAGAAACAGTAGCGAGTTTTAACAATAGTTTTGATTGATTTAAAATATAAGTAAGTATAAGAGATTGTCAAAATGGACAAATTTTTAAAGTCAAATGTCAAAATCGTAGTGTTAAATGCAATATAGTGACATATAAGTATGTCAAAGGTCAAAATGATCATATAAGTAAAGTTAGATTTTATCATATAAGTATGTCAAACGTCAAAATGATCATATTTGTAGCGTCAAATGTTTAAATTATGAGTAGTACCTCATCTAAAAAGTTTACATATAAGTATATCAGAATTTTAATTTTGTTTTGTTCGTAGTGTCAAATGTCAAAATTTTTTTAATCAAATGTCAAAATTATTATATTTGTAGCATCAAATGTCGAAATCGTAGTATAAAATTTTATACCAAAAAGTTTGTGAAAATTACAAAAGTGTCTTATTTGGAGCGAGAAATGTAAAAATTCTTATATTTGTAGCGTCAAATTTCAAAATTATAACGTCAAACATCAAAAATTGGCATTTAATTAAAAATTCTTTTTTTTTGTAACAAATGTCATTATTATTAAAAGTTTCATAATTTATTAAAATTGTAATGTCAAATGCAAAAATTGACAAAAATTTGAATTAAATTCTATTGAATGGTAATTGTTTTGCCGAATGTCAAAATTTAAACTTCAAATGTCGAAATGGTCAAATTTATAGTGTCAAATGTCAATATTATCATATTATTAAAAATTTTAAAAGTCTAAAAACAAGAAAAGGACATTAGGGAGAAATTGAAAAAATGTCTCATCCGGCAGGACTCGAACCTGTAACTTCTATCAATGTCATATTCTTGTTTGTATGCTTTCTAAATTTCAAAAATCCCATGAGTGATATCTTAAAACAATTAGTTTATTAATCAAACAATTGTTCTATAAATGTCAATATCGTTAAATGTAAAAATATCAACGTCATCTGTTAAAGATTGTCAAAATTTAAGTGACAAAATTTGTACGTCAAAAGTTAAAAGGGCAAAAATTAAAAAATCAAATATCAGAAATTGTCAAACTTTAAGTGTCATTTGTCACAATTGTCATATTTGTAATGTCAAATATAAATATTATCGAAATTTTTCGTAAAATAACAAACTTTGAACGTCAAATGTCATACTTGTCAAAAAAAGGTCTAACTTGGCATATTTGGAATGTCAAATTTCAATATTATAAAACTCTTCCTTTAAATACATATTTGATGTGTTTGTGAAAAGCCTTTATTATTCCAGTATGAGTCTAGACACAAACAAGACATTTTAAATAACAAATCAGCTGTCATTTTTATCTTTCTCAGAGGAAAAAATTGACTCACTTATAATAAAAAAAATTAAAGATTTTCAACTACTAATCAGAATATACTGTTGAAGAAATATCTAAAAGTAAATAAGCTTTAGGTATTAAATAGAATTAGACTTATTTGATACGACATGCAATACCTGCCAAAGAGTACTCATATAAGTAAAAGAATCGAATGAAAACTATGAGAGTACAAAAGTATGTGTATCGAAAGAAAAGTACTCGATACCAAAAGTATCCATAATTTTCCCTTTTCCCTATTGCTGACCTAAAATACGGAACCGTAAAAAAAAATTCGAAAAAAGGTTGACCATAAAGGCCATCCTTGCAACTTCCCGCTAGTTAAAACCGCAAAGCGTGACGTGACGTATTTTGAAGTTCTTGACTTTTTTGGAAATGTTTAAAAAGCCATAACTTTTTAACGCCTTATTCGATTTTGATGTTCAAGATGGCATTCGACGCAGTTTTTTAAGACCTAAAAACGTTACCGAGAGTGCAATTCGGTTAGTCAAAAAATCTCTAAGTTAATGAAATGAAAAAAACACTTTTTTTGAAATTTTTTCGACAACGATATCTCACGAACGAATCAACCGAATTTAATTTGCAAAACGGCATTCGACGTGGCTTTTTAATCTTAAGAGCTGATTTGGTTATGAAATTGATCAATGCAATAGCCAAAAAGATGTGCTCAAAAAACATCATTTTTACCAATTGTTTTTTTCGGTTATATTGACATTTCTCGAAATCTTCCAGCTCGAATCGGTTCAAACTTACAGGGAATCTAAGTTAGATGGAACTCTTTGGAATGCTTTTTATTTCATTCCGATCGGTCAAGCCCTTCAAAAGTTATAAGAGGTTTACATACATCCACACACACACACACACACACACACACACACACACACACACACACACACACACACACACACACACACACACACACACACACACACACACATCCACACGTACATACAGACATACAGACACCCTCGTAAAATAGTCAGGGGAGGTTCCTAAGACCTCAAAACGTTGAGATCCGATGAAAACTCGATTTTCGAAAAACGGGGTGAAACCAATAACTTCCCGATTTTACAAAAAATTTTAATTTTTTTTAGCGGGAAGTTAAAAACAAAATCCACAATATTGCAATTAACTTAAAAAAAACAAAGTTTAAAATGCTTTATACAAGTCAATAAAGAGTTTTACCACTCCTTTTGAATCATATATTCACTTTTTTAACCTATATGCGTATAAATATCGTAAGTTTACTATGTATAAAAATATTCTAAAATAATACGTTCATTTCGCACATTTTATGAGACCTCTGCGTTCTCGCTAAAATATATAACGATGATGGCCAAAAAAGTAGATTCCACTAATAGCCAGCCAGTATTTATGCTCTACTACTCGTACAACTTAGAATTTAAATTTGATTAAAGCAAAGACTGTAATTTATTATTCGGGCTAGTAGGTTTAACAAAAAAATATTGGCCGGCAGTATCTATTCACGGTTATATTTTAGAGGCGGCGCCGGCCTTTAAGTAAAACAAATTTTCTACTTTTACAATAAAAATTAAACTTATAGAAAAAAAAAAACCTAAAAACACATGTGGACCAAATTTATAGAAAAACGAAAAATGAATACATGTACACCATAAGTATACTTCAAAAAACCGTGGCTCCAGAACTACTAATAGTAATTAATGTACACCACTTTTTTATTAGTTTTGTTAATCCCACATACTTTAATTAGTAACAAAATGTAAAAATATTCCTATTTGCATCATGTAAAAAGTTAGAAAGTGAACGGTGTTAAACATTTAAAATTTCAGAAACAGTAATGCGATGCTCTTTTGTAACGGCTCTGATTCCCATCATAAAGATATTAGGAAAAATGTACGTAACGATGATAAAACTAAATTGCTTTTCTAAGCACCCTTCATTGATATTATTTTTGGTAGGAGAGGGTCCTTAGAGCGTAATTTATTATACACATTATATTTGACATTCATTTTAATAGTTACTCGCACTTCGTTGTTCAAGTTCTTTGTCAAATTAAACTTACCAAATTTTAATATCAGTTTTTAAATACTAAAAAAGTTTATTTCTGTAATAATATTAGTTACAAAAATTATTTATACTGTTATTGGTTATTATTTTGTTATTGTATCACATAGCAATTAAAATAGGAAAGCATACTAACCTAACAAAATAGTTTTATTTATAATTAATTTACCCAAAAATTAGGAGCTTTTAATATCATCTTCTTCTTCTTAAAGGGTAGTGCAGTTTTTTGCTTAGGCGTCCATCGTCTTTCTTATTATGTATATCTATTAATAGCAGCGTTTTGCAGTGCCTGTAAGTCCCGACTTCCTGTCCATTGTCGTATATTTCGTACCCAGGATAGTTTTCATCCACCTACTTTTTTTCCTCCTTCTAGTTTACGCTGGAGAATTGGGTGTTCGAAATGATAACGTTCTCCGCGTAGTATATGTCCAAAGTAGCCAATTTTTCTCCTTTTAATTTCCTCAAAAAGCTCCTTGTCTACTAAACGATACTCTCAGTTTTCGCGCAGAATCCACATCTCAAAGGCCTGCTCAAGCTTGTTGTTCCATATAAAAGAAATACTTATTAGAAATTTCTTCCATTTCTTCCATTGAATATCACTTCCAGTAGCTGCAAGTCTTATTTTAAATTCTGTAAATTTTTTGTATTTTATTGATTTTTTCATATTATGTATTGCAGTTTGTATTTTTTTTAAACTTTTGCAATTATTTTAGGTAACAAATTTGTTCTTTTTTTTTAAATTTTTTTATATTTTCTAACATTTTAATAACCATTGATGATATATTTATTTATATCAATCAGTAATTGTTTTTGTATATATTTGTGTTATATATTTCCCTAGTGTGTTTTAATCTTATCCTGCTTTGTCCATAAAAATTGTATTTTTTTTTAGTGACAATAAAGCATACGTATTATTATTATTATTATTATAGTTGTTATTTTTACGTCCATGCATCGACTTTATACAAAAGAACAGACCAGACGTAGAATTTTACTATCTTATATCTAAAATTTAAATGTATTGTTTGATTTTATTTTCTGATCAGGGTCCCCTTTTTGGTTGATCATATTTCCGAAGTATTTAAATTGAGTAACCTGTTTAATATTCTCTCTATCTATGAACACTCTAATATGCGAAGAATTTCCTCCACTAATGGCCATACATTTGGTTTAATGGATGTTAATTTTTAAACCCAATATATAACTTTTTTCGTTAACCTTATCCAGTACAGTTTGAAAATTACTTGCACTATCCGCTAATATCATGGTGTCATCCGCCTACCGAATATTGTTAACGGAGATTCCCATGCCTATGGGACTATCTAAAATTAACTCGTTTTTTTTATACATGCTTTCTCGATGTACAAGTTAAACAACATCGAATTTCTCAGTTTTTCCTGTATTTTGTAATCGAACTTCTGCTTGTTGATTCCAGTATCAAGTATTTAGCCCTATATACTTTCCATCTAGTCCGAAGTCTCTGAGATATGACATGAGGAGATCGTGTTTAATATTGTCAAATGCCTTTTCATAGTCTATGGCAGATTTGCACTAATGTTTGGAGACTGAATATGGCTTCTCTTCTTTTAAATCCGCTTTAAAATTCAAACTGTCTAGCACCACTTACTTCCTTTGATTTTCTATAGGCCTTTGTTTGTTGAACTCGAAGACAGAGTTTAGGGAAATGACTCATTAAACTAACGAGACGATAGTTTTTACTTATGGTTGCGCTGTTTAATTTGGGAATTGTGATAAAGATAGAACGAAGCCAATCTTTAGTGTCGTAGATTTTATTAAAGAGTGGTACAATGATTTAAAGATTTTTTTGACATTTAAGTGAAACGTTTCTGAGTACATGAGATCCGGGTCTAAAGCTTGGGCGCGATAGAGTTCCGCACGGTGGTCAAGAAATCCTTAATTTCGCTACCTGTTCGATACCTAAACTTCGATTATTATAATTACTACCATTGGATTTTATACCAAATGTTAATTATATTGATTTTGAACAAGCAATTCACTCTGCAACAAGCTTGGTTTAGAAAAGTTTAGGTTTAGCACCATTCTATAATCATCAAAATTTTGATGATATTTTCACATTGGCTTATTTACCTCCTCAAGAAATAGAAGCTGGTTTTTAGAACTCATGATGGAATTTATTCCCAATTATTGTAATTTAACAAAATTTTGAGATTATTTTGTTGACCATTCTTTAGAAAATATTTCCGGTTTTTCTCCGAAATTGTGTGCTTCGTGTTTATCTTTTACTACGCGCACTACTAATTTCAATATTATTAAATTTTTAAATTTTCTAAAAACTTTAGTGTTTTGCATAATACCTATTTATTTTTTTAATGTACTTATTTTAGAATAAATTTTCATTAAAATTTTTGAAATCCAATGTGATTAAGCTAGATTTTCTAGCTAGTTTGTAAATTATTGGAATATCTCTTTTATTTTGGGAACAGTTAGTTTATAGATAACATGCTGCGAGGGTCGTGTGTGGAACTCTACTATTTTTAGTAGGGTCTGGGCAGGTATGCATACTGATTGCCGTCCGGAACTCGACAACTCCGTAAAGCTTTGTTATTTTTTATTAAGCTTATGGCGTGTTAATTTCACTTTTTAATACACTGGGTCCTGATATCGTTAGTATTTTAGCTTCGGGATTCTCTGGTCTGTCATCTTGGAAAAGACTAATTGTGTATTTTTCCAGCTTAGTAGCAGTTCTTTTGTATCCAATATTATTTTATTGCTTTAATATTTAATGAGATTTTTCTGTTTAGTGTAATATATTCCCGTGATTTCCTTCACTTTTTTTATGGAGATGAAAGCTGTCTCCAAGTTTGTTAAGATTTTCTTCTGCCTCGAGGCATCTTTCAGTTAGCCAATTTTCTTTGGCCATTCTTATAGTTTTTCTTAATTTTACATTACCTTCGTTCTCTCATTAGATGTAGAATATCATTAATTATCCATTGGCTTCTCTTATGTCTCTCTGTGTTTTTAAAAAAGGTTTTATTGGCATTTAATATATCTGGCTCTGTTTTGGTAAAAAAGCAAGGGTTACTTTTGTAAAGTAACCCTAAACATCGAGTGTTTGATAGACATAGACATTCGAACATTGAATGTATTTTTCCCTGAAACTAAAGATTGAGACCATTAACTTTTTTCAAAAATATCTACCAAATAAGAAAGGTTTATTAAAAATATCTTACCACAGAATTTTGCTGAACGCTTTTGACTTTCTTCCTTAAAAATACCGCTATTTCAATTCTTAGTTTGTACATACACTTGACAACCTTACCCCGTGATAACCATCGGGATGAAGATTAAAACAACAAAGATCTATGTTCAGCTCCCATACCTGTACAAACCGCAGAGAATCCTTGATTATAATCGTCTAGTTTTTATGTAGTGAACTACTTTAATGACTACTTCCCAAACAATAATTAGTACAGGTCTTAGAAACTGGGACGCTTAAACTTCCCGATGAATCATGCAATGTTTCCAAATAATTAAACACCATGACGCCACCGCTGGCGCAATTGATACCTTATATATTTAATTTACCCAGGAAACAAAATAGAAAATGTGACGAAAACGATCATTATTAACAATAATAAAAAAAAAACATAAAAAATTGAAAAACGAAAAATGAGAAAAAGACGTGTTAGGTAGTTAGTCCACCGAGTCAGCATATATATAAAGATAACATAATTTGTGATGATTGCCGTGAAGTAGATGAAGTAACCGGCAAAAGCAGAGACCAAATAAATCAAGAAGGATATGTTTCTAAAAATATTTTTAATTGGACACTGTTAATTAGCAATACCAAATAAAACTTTTGCTTTAAAGAACGATCAATTCGCCTTTTTTTGATTATTGTTGATAAAAATAAAAAACCACTAATTGCAGGAAAACAATAAAATTTTCGTTAGAGTAGGTATAAAATACAAAATCTTTGACGACAGCAAAGTTAATGAGTACTTTGCTAAAAAACGTTGAGAATAAAAGTATAAGGCAGGAATGAAAAGTTCTTTTATTTTTATAACGTGACTTTCCACGCAAACGTAAAACATGGAAATGTTCGCTTTGCTTTTATGCTTTCGAACTACAGATACAAGCATTAGCTGAAGAGATTATACTTTGTAATAATAAAAGTATTACATAAATAAAACTGAACACCGTAGTTCTTTCGGCGGCCTCGAATTGCGGACCGATTACCTGATTTTAATAATTCCGTACTCGAACTGCGGACCAAACCAAGAAGACCCCTCTTTTAAAAACCATGAATTGCGGACTAAGCTTAAGTTTATACAACTAGGGTAAAGGTAAGGTGTAAAAATTAGGGAATAGTAAACCATTATCATTTCAATATTTTTTTATTTTGAATAAGAAAATTATAGTTTTTAAAGAAATACATTTTGCTTATAATATGTTTATTAATCAACTAAAATACTATAGTCTATACAATATATGGGATATAGGAAATGTATAAATATGTTGATGTAGGTACTAATAAATCCAAGATTTATTTATTATTTACTTTATACATATAGGACAAACATTTCACGTAATTATATCTAGTAATTTCTTTATGTTCATATTGAAAAATTTTGGTAGTTAAAAAATCTTGTCGCTTTCTGACTTTAGTATCGCGTATTCTAGGTTTATCGGAGACAGATCGAAGTTTAATAATCGTATCTGTTTGAAACTGTTTTAATATATTTAAAAAGTTGAATATTGTTGGATGGGAAGAATGAAAATTTTCGTTAAACTTCGAATGGAAACTTTCGCATGCATTTGTTGTTCTCTGTATGCTGTCTGTCATTTCAGCCCACATTTCTGGAGGAAATCTTGCATCTCCGCCAATATAAAAATCTACCAAGTAATCGGCGAATGTCCTAACACGTTCGTCGTTCGGCATTTCTTCCATCAAATCAAATGAGAAGCAATCTCCTACTTCACTTGGATTCAAGAACGGCAATCCAAAACTATATTGTAACCATTTCCCTATTACACTACTTTCATCTTTATATTCCTTTGTTAAACCAATGCTTTGTAGTTTTCTAAACCAGGCCTGTCCCAAGTGAAACCGGCATCCAATGATTTTTGACTCATTCCATGTCGCAGCCACTGCGCTATGTATAGCTTGTTCAAAGTCTGCTGTCACTATTTTAGGCTTAAGTTGTAAATTAATTGTATTGCACCTTTCACAGAGAAGATCAAACAAAAATTTATACGTGCATTCTTTTTTGTCTGGAAGCAAACAAAATGCTATAGGAATGTAATAGCCATTTCGCTCTATATGAATTGTGAATAATTGCAGAAAATATTTGACACAGTAGGAAAACGTGCCATCCAAATATATTTTATCTGTGTTACGTAATGCAGTCATGTTACTTTCTGTAGAAAACACCACAATTTTCTTCTCTAAATTCTTCACAAATAAAAACTTCTCACCTTCCGTACTCTTTACGTCGGTTTCTTCCAAAATGGCTATTGTTTCACTTAGGCTTTTCGGTAATCGTGGTTGGTTTTTGCGCTTAACGCAGTAAATATTATTTCGTATGTAGTTGACATCTCTTGCTGTGATGGTTGACATATTCCCTGGATTTTGTCTGAACGACGAATGTAAAATTTTTGAAGGTTTTTTCGATAAATCTTCTGCTGCCTTACGTTTAACACTATTCGAAATCACTTGTCGATTATGTTTTTTAATATCCACCGTATGGTTGTGGTTCAGTGTACTCCTTGAAAGAACGTTCTCTTCGCGCACCGTGAAAATTTTAGCAGTACAGTTTTTGAAGGTACACGTCCAAAACTTCTCTCCGCTTTTCAATGTTTTCTTGAAAGAAAATTTTGCGTTTTGGAACACTAACAAAGGTTTTCCTCGTTCACTTAAACACTCAAATACCGACATATTTATTTGATGCTGACGACAAGACATTCAGTTAAATAATGAAGTTTTGGATATTTTAAATATTCATTCAGGTAGATTAGTTATTGATAGCGTATAATAAAAGTATAGGTTTTTCCCAATTAGTGGGCAGGTAGATTTCAGGTGGCCCTTTCGACTTGGTCCGCAATTCATGGGTCATTAAAAACACATGACAAATTTTAAAAATCATTTATGGTTTTTGGTCCGCAGTTCATGTACGCCCAGTTCTTTAAATGATAGAATTCAGGTTTAAAAATTATATACAGTCGAGTCTCGTTATGAACCCGCTCACAGGGGTGTAGGGGAATATAATTCTAAGAATTTGTGTACCCCGACACTTTAGCACAGGCAACGGTAGTCAGTTGAATTTCCCCTACTTTTAAAGCGTGAACCTAAATTAAAAAATAAATAGCATTTATATGATAAATTAACACTGAATTTATTTTAATTACGATACGGTCTCATATCGAGAGACTTAAATAATTTTTTTTTCACCTTATGGACTGTCAAAGTCCTAGTCGACCGACTCATAACGAGTGGGCTTATAACGAGACTCGACTGTACTTCATCATACTTAATAATGCCGTTTAACAGTGTTTCCGCATACGAATTGCGTCCCGTACACGGGTTTATTACCTGCAAGAAAAAAGGTGGCACACGAAATGCGTCCCGGTCACTAAATCCTTTACCTGCTTCTAATTTACTATTACAGGTGCAATGTTGCCATATTTTTGCACATTGCGGAAATTTACGTAAATATTTTGTATAAATATAAAAGAAAAAATCATAATGTAACATATATCATTTATTAAAAATATAAAAATATTTTAGGTTGAACATATTATATACAACAACATGGTAAAAAATACAATACAATACAATACAATTACATATAAAAGTTTTTTTACGTTACATCTTTTACAAATTGCATTTTAGATATGGTGTTTTCTGTAATTCTAATATTTTTTCGTTTAAGAATTTTATTTTTGCAGTACTCTCTGCACCTATTTTTTAGGAAGAGTAATGGAGTTTATTTTGATGTTAGTATTAATTTGAAAATTTAGGAGTACATCTAAAAAGTTATGTATGTTAGGATGAGGACAATAGAAAGAGGCATTGTATTTGGAATGAAAACTTTCACATGGATTTGTAGTTCTTTCTGGTGATGCGGATTGCTCTGCCCATAGCATAGGAGGAAATTTACTTTGATCCGATATATAAGTATCAACTAAATAGTCACAAAACTTTGTAACCCTTTCATCTAATGGCTTAATTTCTGCTTATTCAATAGCAAAAAAATCTCCGAGCGCATCCCAACTCGTGCTCACTAATCCTTTAAAAGGTACAAGCGTAAAGGTCTCTATAATCCGTATACCTAACTCGTGCTGAATTGACAAATATTCCTGCCCTAATGACACTCCAATCTTATCTAAACTCCCTTAACAGATTTGATATAAAATTTCAAGAAACAGGTATGATTGATAAGTTCCCTGTAAGTACCCCAGATTGCACCACGTGGGTTCTACTGCAACACAACACCTATACACACACCAAAGGAAGAACACTGTTTAGGTACGTTTAAGCACCATGGATGGCAAGAAGACAGAAGAGCTACAGTTAAAGCAATCCAAGCTGGCCTACGTTTTTTGTTTATTTCGAGATAAAAAACAAGACACCTACATAAAATTATTTCGCAAATTAATTAAAATAAGTAAGGAGAAGATTTTGAACCTAATGCCTGAGCACATAGTGATTGATTTTGAAATGGCATTCATAATGCTGCGCGATTAATTTGGAGTGAAACTAGATTAATAGGCTGCCGATTCCATTTAAGTCATGCATGGTAGGGAAAAATTCAACATTTGGGATTTGGGACTATCATCGGAGTATAAAAAAAAACAAAGTTATATTGAAAAATGGCTGCGTTACTGCTTTGGAATTATGTTTTTACACCCTGAATTAGTTAGCGACTTCTTTGTTTTTGAACTTCTAGAAGAAAAGCCTAACGACGATAGATTGAGTGCATTCGCTGATTATTTAGTGAAAAATTATATATCGGAAGAGGCTCGTTTTCCTCCTAATATATGGGCGGAAGCATCGGCTAGTATATACAGAACCACTAATGTATGTGAATCATTTCATTGTCATTTAAATAGTTTTTTTTATAATTCACACGCCCCATTATTTGTTTTTGTTGAGGCATTATTAAAAATTCAAGAGAGACGTACATAGAATGTCGCAGTGTAGATAAAAATAAAATTGTAAGGAACTCAACAAGACAAAGAATGATTTCCTAAAAAAACAATTAATAATTTAAAAAATAAACAAATAACATTTAATTTTGTTAAAACAATATCGTGGTATTATAGTATTTAATAAATAGTTAAAAAAAAAATTATGTGCAATAAATGTAATTAATAAGATTTTTAGTAATTTATTTTAAATACATGACAACTGTATAGGTCTTGAATAATTAGGTATTAAGAAGAATTAAAAACCATGGACACGAGTTGGTGTATGAATTTTCTACCTGGATTTTAAACGAGCACGAGTTGTTCAGTGATTCTCGGGGCCAGGTCATAACGAGCACGAGTTGGGTAATGCCGAAAATCTCCAACATCATCTAGGCTTAAATGGAAAAGTCCAAAAATATAATGCAAAAAGATGCTGATTTCGGTAGAAGCTGAACCTTTTTTTTATATTCTGGTACTAAACCTAAACCTTACAGTTTCCTGAACCAGGCTTGGCACAAATGGAATCGACAACCTCTAAGTTCAGTGTCGGGAAATGCTTTCGCTATACTTTTATGAATAGCACTTTCAAAATCGGAAGTAATTATTTTAGGAAGAACAGGTTTATCATTTTCTATACCGGCTTCTATTAAATGTTTGATGTCCAATTTTTATTTGGAAGCAAACAAAAAAACCAACGGAATGTTTTTTAACCCATGAATAGTAAAAAGTTGTTGAAAATGGACCATATTCAAAGGTACCATCCACATGCCAATTGGAAACGGTGGAAAGAAAATCAGTGTTACATTTAGTTGCAAATATGATAATATTATTATCTTTGTTATTTTTAAGTAAAAAATTTTCGTTGCGGCTTGTTAATACTTGGGTTAAATCAACAGCATTTTGAAATTCCAATGCATTGGTTGGAATTTTAATGTTTGATTTGTTAGCTCTAGCATGATATAAATTTTGCCTTACTTTATCAATATCCTGAGTTGTTAGTGTATCTATATTTGCCTCCTTTACTTCCTTGCAAATTAGCTTCATAGGTTTCTCACTGGTGTCTTCAGTTCCTCTCCTCTTCTTTGCGTTGCTGATTATTTTTCTATTGTAAAGTTCCGTAGATATTCTCTCATGATTGTGGATTAATTTTGATTTGACAATATTGTTGTCTGCACCTTGGGTTTTAAAAAAAGCGTTACACGATTTTTTAGTACACGACCACCGTTTAACACTATCTGCCAACATTTTTTGAAACCCAAAGGAAAAACCATCATTGGAAATTAACAGTTTTCCTTTTTGGCTATAACTCAAAGATGCTTCCATACTCGTAGATACAATTATTCTTACTTATCTCTCGATTGGACAACAGCAAATGTAATAGGTAATAGGTAAGGTAATAGTTATTATAAGCCGCCGTATTTATACTAAAGGAATGTAATTAGGGTGTTTATAACGAATTTGTATATAATTATCATTTCACCGAATTGTGTTAAATCCATATGCCAAAATCAATCATGGGATTACCTACAATTATTTAAATTTTTAGGGTGTAATTAGGGTTTTTACAACGAATTTGTATATAATTATCATTTCACCAAATTGTGTTAAATCCATATTCCAAAATCAATCATTTAAATTCTTAGGGTGTAATTAGGGTGATTACAACGAATTTGTATATACCTAATAATCATATAACTGAATTGCATAAAATCCATTTTCTAAGATCAATCATGGGATTAACAATTATTTAGATTCTTACGGTGTTTATAAGGAATTTGTATATAATTATGATTTCACTGAATTGTTTTAAATCTATTTCCTAAAATCAATCATGGAATTTACAACTATTCTAATTCTTAGGATTTATTCCAAAACATTTAACGAATAATTTAGAATAATACAAACACCCTAAAGATAAAAAAAAGTTAAACTTGGCAACAATTTCTTGTTATAACGTGATTTAGCAGGTAAAATGTCACTTTAAAGATTAAATACATCGGACGCATTTCGACTGTACCCCGTACGCATTTCAACTGTAATTAAATTTACTTGACCCTTACGAGACGCATTTTGATAACTTCCTTTAATTCAGAACTTTAAAGGTTACCTGCTTTGTAGGGTTTTAGTTAAAATTATGGGTGTATAAGTGTTGCGCCGATTTTACCTGTACTAAGATAAAGTAACCATAGGGTCGGATAATCCCATGAACGTATTGCGCTGGAGAAGGATAAATAGGCTTTTAATTGAAGATACCCCATCCGGATATATTCAAATTTATCAAAGTTTTAACACAATTTTAAACTAGAATTTACATTAAAATCAACAGCTACTCTTTGCCAAAATTTCATTTTAATTTTCCAGTATAATAGACTACGTCGTGTCAACATTTGATCCGGGCTCTGTATACTGTTCTGTACTAAATTCAGGTTTCTCAGATCATGAAGCAGTATTAACAAGTTTCCTGTAAAATCTAAGCGTAGAGATCCCTCTTACAAATTAGGTCGAATTTTCTTAAGAAAGAATTTTTCCAATTTCAAGCAGCTATGTTCATCAACTGACTGGGATTTCCACCTTGAAGACATTAATTCGGCATTTTCTTTATTTATAAATAAACTGTCTAGTCTGGTGGACAGAGCTTTTCCAATTAGAAAAATTAAAATTAAAAAACATAAACCTTGGTCTACCAAAGGATTAATGATATCTGCAAAGAACATGCGCTCATTATCTCACCTTAAAAAAATTCACGACCAATCCCCTCTTTTATAATTACGTGAAAAATTATAGGAAAATTTATCAAAAAACTATAAAAGGTGCCAAGGACGTATATTATAAAAATAAACTGACAAACTCCAATAATGTTGCCAACAGGGTTTGCCAAGGATACGTGGTCTATTGTCAATGATCTAAGGATTAAAACCCATTCTGCCATTGCAACCTCTGCTTCTCCGGACAGACTGAACGATTATTTTGTGAATGTGACAAAGAACTTAGTGAATACCATAGCCCCCTCTTGCGACCCACTTTTGTACCTTTCTGGTACCAGGTTGAATTCACTCAGTTTCTTCCTTACACCCGTGGAGATAACAGAGCTCTACTATGCAGTACAATCGACGACATCAAAAATAAATCATCATTTGGGTATGATGGTCTTACTCTGAAAATGTTTTCTAACCTTCCGAAATGTACACTGTACTCTCTCACTACCTTAATAAACAAATCATTCCAACTTGGACCCTTCCCCAACTGCCTCAAGACGGCACTAATAATACCTTTGTACAAGGAAGGGGATAGGGACCAAGCATCCAACTATCGTCCGATCGCTCTTCTTCCTACGTTATCCAAGATTATTGAAAGACTGGTCAAAAAAAGACTTTTATCATTTTTTTGTAAATATGACATATTGACAAGTCAACAGTTTGGATTCTTTAGTGGCCGCTGCGTTCTCTGTTTTCCTCAATATATACTCTAACTTAAATGACCAGCATCCTACAGCTTCAATTTTCTGCAATTTCTCTAAAGCATTTGACTGTGTTAATCATAATATCCTTCTCAACAAGTTACGGCACTATGGAATCCGTGGCACTTCTTTGCAATGGCTCAAGTCTTACCTGAATAATAGAAATCAGCTGGTCAGTATTGATTCATTCACCTCTTTATGCAAACAAATAGATGGGTGCTTTTTTAAAATATTTTTTTATTGGTTACCATCTATTTTAAAATAATTTTACTTTTGTGTTTATACTAATAAATCGTCTTTATTTACTGAAGTTAAAAAGAAATAAGTAACGATTCTTTTCAAAATTACCTGGGTAATTCCCCCATCCCTTTTAAAATCAGCGCAATACGTCTATACCCAAAATTATTTATACACTTTTTTTAAGTTTATTATTATCGATTTAAAATATCTACGTCTACATTTTCAATCGATTTTATAAATTGTTTCCAGCTGTTCATTACAAAAAATTCTGAAGAACCTGGTTAAATTGTCATGTGTGTATAAAAACTTTAATTTTTAATAAGTAATTATTAGGTATTATAATGTTGTGAAACCTGTTTGTTCTTTTATTAAAGTAAATGCGATTAAATTTGAGTATGATTTTAAAAACAGTAAAAAAAAAGATCATAATTTTAACTCTGAGGTATTAACTGAAACTGTAGGTAATAATTAAAGTATTTTAAAAAAATGGCCCTTGGTAAGCCAGGCGCATCAGTAGATTTATATTAATTAATTATATTAAAAGTATACGTTTTAGAAAAAAATGTTTTAGATAAAAGTTGTAGGCCTCTTTAAGACAAACAAAAAAGTCCCCTAACATTTTTTTGTACAGGGTGAAGTAAAAAAGTTACGAATTTTTTTCCATTTTGATTTGATGTCACGCCCAAACGGCCTTACCGATTTGGCCCATTAACGAACTCGACCGAGATTTTGGGACGATTGATTTTTGTACCAAATTTCATTTCGATCCGTTAAGAAATGCGACCGCTATCGTGTCCACAGATTTCGTTGTATCGGAACTATACATACATACATATATATATATATATATATATATATATATATATATATATATATATATATATATATAAACTTTTGAACGGAAGGTGTTTTTGAGGTCAGGGGGACCTAAAACGAAAAACTGTAGTGAAATTTTCCCTAAGTCGTGACCTGCGAACCAGCTGAATAGTAGATATAAATCTACTAAAATTCAAAACAACTATATTGTAACACTAGAGTGGGTTTAAAAATTTATTAACCAAAATAACAATACACCCAAAACGAACACTTAACTCGTCGTCGATCATCCGCTCGCCTATTTTTATATTAAAAATCACCATCCTGATACATATGTTTTATTTTTATATTATATAATTGTGTTTGTAAGTTTTGGTTTTATATTCTTCTTTTTCTTCGTTTATTTTATTATCTTCCATAGTCCCAATATATATTCTACTAGCTGACCCGGCGGACTTCGTACCGCAAATCAATGACGTCATTCTTCCATTTTTCGTTTTTTTAATTTATTTTGATTTTATCGTTTTTATTAAATTTTCTCGTTAGTTATCAGGTTTATACTATTTTTTTTTTCGTTATATTTTGTAGTTTATCGATAAAATATATTAGATGCATCACAATACTTAATTTAGTAAGAATTTTTCGTTTAAATATAAGTGATATTAACTGCGCCACCTTTTGGTGGCGTCAAAATACTTAAATAAGGATTGCTCGTTTAAATATATGTGATATTAAGTGATACTAAGTCATATAACGTAATCAAATAAGTAGTGGTTGCTCGTTTAATGGATGCGCCATCTGGTGGTAACTTCCATTACTACGAATATTATATTCATATTAACCATTAAAAATAGAGCATCATACTGTTTTTAATCACAATCGGTTGAACAGGGCAGAAGTTGCTACTCTGTAGCGCCACCTGGTGCCCCTGCTGGCGAGTGGCATCAATAAGCATATCATACAAACCTCCGTGGAAAAATACATATACATACCAATTTTCATGACAATCGGTTGAACGGAGCAGAAGTTGCTACTCTACAGCGCCACCTAATGGCGAGTTACATCAATGGGCATAGCGTATAAACCTTCTCCGTGGAAAAATACATGTACATACCAATTTCAGAATGATCGGTCAAATAGTTTTTGAGTCTATCGATTTCATACATACAAATATCCTTTTTTATATATACATAGATCCTTATTTAATCACCTGGTCTATTTTTGCTTTTATTTTTACTTGTTTTAGCATTTATTATAAAATTTTTCCTAATATATTATTAAAATTAATTTCTTCACTCTTTTTCTCTTGTTTATATTTTTTTAATTTTAAATTTAAATTTATATACATTTTTTGTTTTATAGTAAATTTTTAAATTGAAATAAAATTTTAAATTTTTACCCACTTTACCCACTGTTTCTAGTAATATAAATAAAAAATCTTATCCAATTCTTGTCCTATTGTCCCACGTCTGTTAAATTAAAGTTTTCTTGTCTTTCCTCTTGGTTTTCTTTTGCCCTACGTTGAGCGCCAATTTTTTATCTATAGTATTCTTAATTTTCTTCTTCTGTGGTTGTTTCTACTGCTCTAGCTACTTATGTATTGGTTATTTTTAAGATGAGCAATACTTTTACTAATAATTATCTTCTTTATTTTTTTACTTTAACTTCAATACATTTTTTATCAAAAATATCTTAACATTTCATTAATGACATTTTTAAAATTAAATTAACAACGCCTGCATACCTTATCACATTTTCACTCTATTTATCATCACATCTGTTTCGTAGAATTATTTTTAGTTTAAATTTTATTTTTTATGATTTTGTTGGTATTATTCTCCTAACGTATTTTTTGTATATTATTGTATTCATATCATAAAAGTTTAGTCCTTTAGTTACTAAAAATTATAAATATTTTTCATCCTCAATACATTTATCCGTTTATTATGTTGTAAAAGCTTTGGCCGCAAAAGGGATGTATAGACATGGGATTTACAACTTGAACCGTTTGTAAAAAATCTTATTCTTCGTCAAGCGTTATTATTTTGTTTGAAAGAAACATCTGTAGCAATATAGTTAATTACCTTGGGAATTTTACAAAATTTAAGTATTTACTTTTAACCCGCCCATTTTTCAATGAACAATCTCTATTGGTAAATTTCTGTAATATTTTGTCCACCACCCCAATATTCCCACTCGACTATTTCTCCTTGGAACATTGAGGCTCCAAAAATATTCAGAAAGAAAAATAAGTCATCACACTGTCGTCACCGAATCATCACCAAGTCAAGCTATTACCATTTAGTTACCATCAAGTACCAAATTTCCAATCGTTATCATACCGATACCGCGAACCAAACGTCTATCTCACCACTACTATATCTTGATACGGCCAAAGTGAACTATAATCAATTAGTTTTTTATCTTCATAAGTTTAGTGCATCGTTTACCTGTATATATATATATATATATATATATATATATATATATATATATATATATATATATATATATATATATATATATAGAATGAACTGGTAGGTATTGGGAATGCAGCAATTTATGTGTGAAAGAAAACTCTTTTTAATTCTTCCAAGCTTTCGGAAATTTAATTACTCATTTCCATCATCAGGGTAAGACTACAATAATGTGTGTTATATAAATGGACAATTATTTAAATTCAGAATACTTACACTAACTTGAGGGTGTTCACAAAAGTTGTTAAAAATAATAATTATTTTAATATCACAATGCGAATTATTCATTAAATCGTCGAAAATTGTTTATATTTATGTACAATTTTTTTTTTAAATACTTAAAAACTTAGGAATTCAATTAATACTTTTGTAAAAATTTTTTTGTCAAACTAGACATTATTTTTTATCAAATGTTTGGTTTCACTTAAAGAGCAGGACACATTATGGAAATAATTTGGATTTATTTGAACTATTAAATATTGAATTTTGTCGTTCTTCGATTTTATTGGATACAAATGCCTTTTACTATTCAGGTTAACCAGCCCATTTTGTGATTTTACCTTAATGCTGATGATAAATTATTATTATTTAATTTAAATAATCTCAATAGTTTCAAAAAGTGGTAAATGTCAGATTTATATTTGTTTATGGCTGCTGAATAGTAAAGAGTAGAATAAAAGGTGAAAAAGACATAATTACTACACCCTTGGTGGTTTGTCTCGTGCTAAGAGATAGGAATAAATTTCACTTAAATGTTGAACATCGGTTTTTTTGTTCATACTGTTTGGATTTTGTGAGATAAAGGCCATTTCTAGAAATTTTCTTTTAGTTAGATTAGGTTCTTTTACTAGTGGAACTGCTGATTCCCAATCAATGTTGTGTTTCTTTTTTTGTGCATGTTCTGCCAAGGAACACCTTTCAGGGTGAAGTCTACAGTCACTTTTGTGTGAGGTAATTCTATCTTTTAAGAGTCTGTTGGTCTGCCCAATATATTGTAATTGGCAATCAGAGCAAGAGATTCTGTAGACTACATCTGTCCGTGATCCTTGGGGGACTTTGTCTTTTTGTTTCTTATAAAGTGAATTTAAGGTGAGAATATTTTTATGAGCTATTTTGATATCACTGATATTACTTAATATTTTTGTCAGTTTGGATGTGGTTTCTCTTATGTAAGGTAAGGAAAGGTATCTGATATTCGTTGACTCATTTTGTTCAGAAGGTGACAGTGGGTGAATCTCTGGTTGATTTTGTGTAATTGACCTATTCGGGGGGCTTTCATGATTATTTTGGTTTTCTCCTGTCATTGCATCACCTGTAAGACTATTACTTGAATTAAAAAGTATTTTACAAATTAGTTGTTTTGGGTAACCATTTTGTAAAAATAAATCTTTAAGGGTGTTAAGGTTTTTTTGCTGAAAAGTGGTATCTGAGATATTTATTACTCTGTTCTTCATTTGTTTTATCAGGTTTATTTTCATGGAAAATTTGTGATAGGATTGGTAATTTATGAACCTTCCAGAACTGCAAGGTTTTTTATACCAATCAATTAATATTATGTTGGTGTCAGGGTGTCGAATAAACTTTGTATCTAGGAAAGGGACTGAGTATAAGTTGTCCTCTTTTTCTAGAGTAAATTGTATATATGGGTCATAACTATTAAAGATGGGTAGAATCTCATCAATGCCATTTTTAGGGAAAGATAATATTATGTCATCAACATATTTTTTTAATAAAATGTAATTCAAATGGTAAAACTGGTATAATTATATCAAGTATATAGTCCATTATATATGTTGCAATGATAGGTGAAATACTGGCTCCCATTGGAGTTCCAAAAGTTTGTTTGTAGTATTTATTATTGAAAGAGAAATATGTATTATTAAATAGAAATGTTATGATTTCTAAAAAAGTTTCTAAGTCAATTTCACAAAATAAACTGATTCTATCCCAATTAAAAAGAGTTTTCTTTGACACATAAATTGCTGCATTCCCAATATCTACCAGTTCATTCTATAACTAGTCAGCAACAAATACCCTTCTTTTTTTTTTCTATATATATATATATATATATAGGGTGTCCAGGAACTTAATGCTAAAAATTCGGGAGCAAATAGATGAGGTCAAAATAATGTTAGAAGTTCAAATAAATTTTTGTCATACGAGCCTTCGTATCCGAGTTATAGACCTCTAAAGTTTCGAAATAAAAACCTTTGTTTTGTCATAATTTCTAAACTATTCATTGGAATACTATAAAATTCTAGTGACGGATTGCATACATCCATGTCCTGTGTTTGACGGTATAAATGAATCTACATTACGTACAGATAAGCAGAGACGGCTTGTGCCCATTGGTTAATAATCCGTAATTTTAATAGGGACCATCTGAATAATATTTAAATTTCAAAAATAAATTTTCCAATCCATTTACTAATGAAAATGTACTCTTGTTTGAACTCGATAAAATTAAGGGTTTAGGAGAAATTTGAACTTTTAGATCTGATCGCCATATTTTGTAAAGACAGACATTCTGAAGAGAACTATCAATAATTGTCACAACTTATTATTAAAAATTCCTTAAGATAGTATTTAAACGCAATAAAACAATTGCTTTGCAGTTTTAGTTTTAGTTCAAGCGTTTAAAGTCTGACCATGGGACTGGCTATAACTCGGAAACGAAGGCTCGTATGACAAAAATTTATTTGAACTTCTAACATTATTTTGACCTCTTCTATTTGCTCCCGAATTTTTGGCATTAAGTTCCTGGACACCCATATATCCATTAGAACTAATTAAATTATTAATATAGACACTAACGTTGTCTTATTAAATATTGCTAGTACCTATTGATACTAGATATGTAACGGATATCCGGTAACTATCCGGTATCCGGCCTATCCGGCCTATTTTCACTATCCGGCCGGATACCGGATAGTAGCGCACTATCCGGCCGAATACTGAATAATAAAATAAATAAATATATTTAACTAGATGTTGAATTCTTTACTTTCTACACTCGTCTATATCGCGCTTTTCCGTGGTAATACAAATTTTTCTTTATGCCTATATCCTTTCTCATTGTCTAATCTATCTCTGTATCAAATTTCATCAAAATCGTTTCAGTAGTTAAGGCGTGAAAACGTAGCAGACTGACAGACAGACAGAGTTTACTTTCGAATTTATAATATTAGTAATGGATTATTCTACACAAAGCAAATATAAAATAAAAATAATACAACAATAGGTTATGGACGGACAATGGAATAATCAACGAACGAACTGAAGAACAAATGCACACAACCTGGCATGAGCGATTACATTCGAACACCCCCGAGTCGTGCCGATCACGCCGAACGCGTCCGAATATTTCCGATCTTAATCGCGCGTGCATATTCAAATCAAATTGTAACGCTGTAAGCGGCCGAATATCCGGTAGCCGGTTATCCGGCGCTCCGGCCTCGTAGCTAGCCGAATATCCGGTATCCGGCCAAATCACTATCCGTTTCATCTCTAATTGATACCCCTAATAGAGTACCTATAGGCAAAATCAGTTGGTCATATTTTAAGTGTCATCTCAACAATGCACAGCATCCCTGATATTGCAAAAATATTAAGTCATACAACGCTGTGATTGATCATAGAGAAGATTTTTTCTTTGTTAACAAAATCAAGGGTAGTTGTATCTAAAAACTTTCTAAAACAGTTTATTTTATTACCAGTTAAAATAATAATTACTGTTTTCACATGTAAGAACAAAAAAAAGAATTAATTTAATAACAATTCAGTATAAATTTCGAAATCTATGTATATGCCTTAACACACTTGAAACATGCATTATCATCCAGTTCTTAGCTATCCTAAAAATTTCAGAGCTCTAGGTAGTCGGGAAATAGGTTTAAATTTGATTACAAAATTCCACGGAATGACACAGAGACAAAGAACACGGCGAAAATATAAAAACTTTCTAACTAAAAAACAACATAAAAACAAAAACTTGCAACTGCCTCCTTTTTTCTAGTTGTAACAATCATCACATTATTTTTTCTTTGAGTACCTAATATTTTCTATTTATATTATATAGTAGAGACAGTGATATCATAACAACATATATATGTAATATGAATTTTAGAAATAGCTTCTACACTTTTTCAGATTTATATAAAATTGAGTATTTAGAGGCTATAAATTGATCTATCTAAAACATTGTTATATCCGTTTTTCAAAGAAAAAAATCTTCATTAACTCTTTTCACACGTGCTCCTATTCCTAAAGTAAGTTGCTTGTAAAACTTGACTAACATTATACGAGCAGAAAGGTTTTGTTAATTTAGATGTTTTACTAGCAAAGCTCCAGGTACTAATAATAATGTCGTTGAAAGATGCATTTATTATTCTACTTAAATCGTACAATTTTGTTATGTTAACTTAATTATCGGCGATGTTATTCTGTAATTAACTTTTAATAATCACGTGCTGGAGATAAATAAAACAAAATAAATGTCTTTAATAAATCCTTTTCTTTAAGTGGATTTCCGTGCCGAGAAACGATATGTTCTCGACCAATTCGGTTATAACGGCTTTACTCATTAAGTAGATTGATCAATTAACACTTTTGGTAGTATTAGTGGGCAACCGAGAGGCGGTCGACCTTCTGCCGATGTTCATTTTGAGTTAGGGTTTACGTAGATACATAGATTATGTGTGTTGTATCCAGAATTTGAACAAGGTTTAGATGATTAATAAGTGAACCAGAGATCCTTTCCATCCCTTCCGTCTTTCCTATAAAGTTTGTTATAATCTCGAAAACGAAGATTATCTGAGAGGAAACCAGAATTCGATTTTTACAACAAGAGTTGGTTTCGATAATGATAAGTATTCTTATTCCGGTCGAACGTGCTCTTCTGTAACTACGGATAACACGAGAATGGTTGGTTGAATATTCCATATTGTCGAATGGTGGCTTTTGTGCTTATTTACCTGTTGATGGGAAAAATTCCCGAAACTAGTAACCATTAATTTTTGTAATTTTTATTCAACACCAATATATTATATGTAAATTGATTTTCAGTTTTTCGTTTATAATAAACACCACATTTGAGAATGGATAATTTTTTAGATATTTTAGATTTTGTCGATAAGAAGAAGAATAGTATATTGTTTTACGAGTAACGAAAGTAACAATTTTTTAAGTGTTTTCGACTAGTAGAACTCTATACTTTTTCTTCAATCCTCTTTATTTTTTAATATTAGGTACACTAAAAAATTAAAGAGTATTTTATTATTAATTGAATATAACAGAATTTTGTTAAACTTTATTTACGATTTAAATATTGGTTAATTGTGATACTCGAACAATTATGCAAAACTGTAGGATTATTATATTCCAGATTTTTATGTATTAAGGTAGCAGACTATGTCATATCTGTTATATTGTTAACTGATATCACTCCAGATGAAGATGTGCCGTTATCGGAGATCGTTAAATTCTGTATGTTGTAGCCCTAAATTTACCCTTAGCTAGCTTTTGGTTCGTGGATTCCTTCTGAGTTTATTATTAATTCCGTCCAAACAATTTTTAATGGGCGCTAAGTACAGACATACAAATAAAAGAATGAAATCAGTTTTAAATGGTTTAATGAAAAAAATTCTATTAGACAGTAATCAATAGTTAGTTATTAATCAATTTTCTTAACTTTGTTTGATATGAAGTCTTCTGTCGGAGTTAGCGGTATCGAGTGTGCTATCTGAAGAACCAATTTGAAGACCCCAGGACAAGAGAACGGAAGTATTCTTAAAAAAAACTGAATCCACTGGAACAATAGGTGCGATGAGCAGGAACTTATGTATTCTTACAAATACGGTGGCCACTGGATGATTGGTTCGAATGACCCTGAACTGGAGATATCGGTGATTTCAAAATGTTGATTAAGTCGAGATTCTCGTCCTTCTCTAGGACCCTTCTAAAGATGGCAAAAGCCCAAAAACACGAAGGGTGCAGAGAATAAGATAGACAACTAATACTTAACAAATTACCAAATGAAATGAAATAATTTAGCATTAAATCTCACGACGAAGCCAAAAATTACTCGGTTACATACTAACTGCAGTCTAAATAAAAGGTTCAATTCAGGTATAAAAAAAATTGCCGAATTGCAGTCTAAATATTTTGGTAGCAGGTAGCACAGAAAGATAAATCAGCTTACTCTACCTAATCAGTGGCGTGCGCTGCACGTTTATTAATTTCCTTATAATAATGCACACTTACTCCAAACAACATTATGTCGTACTAATTTTTTAAAAAAAGTCAGTTCATTTAATAAAACACGTTAAATTTAATATACCTACCATTTATTTCAAAATTTACAACATACATTTAATCAAATATTTTAATGGTTAATGTAACTAAAGGAAACACACTTTAAAAAATCTAATCTAGAAATTTTATTTTGTACATACTGTTCAATTTTTTGCTCAATAAACTTTTGTTTCATGGCTGTTTTTGTCCTTATACTACGTTTTTCTAATCTTACACAACTGTTTATTTTGGCATATGTATCTGTTTGCATCCCAATCAAACATTCTAGAAATTTATGAATATTTGGATGAGGTGTTTCACAATACTTTTTAAATACAGAGTGAAATGCCTCACAGTTATTGGTAGTTCTAGTAGTTGAAGCTGTTAAAGCAGCCCAAATTTGAGGTGGAAATGTTGCATCCTCAGATATGTATGTATTGACCAAGTAATCAGCCCAATTGCTCAATTTTTCATTTACGGGCATTATTGACATTAAGTCCTCCACAAAAGCATCCCCAACTTCTTCATGAGGCAAATATAGTAAACCAAAAACAAAATGAATCCATTTTCCAATTTCGGATTCATTGTTAGTGTAATCATTCGATAAACCTAGAGATTGAATTTTTCTCCACCAACTCTGTGTTAAATGAAACCGACAACCTATTATTTTACTATCTGAGAAAACTTCTTTAACACTATTATGAATAGCTGGTTCGAAATCGACAATTATGTGTTTTGGGTTTAAGTTAAAACCTAATTCTAAACATTTAGCTTTTACTAACCTAAATAAATTTGTATAAGATACCATAGTTTTGTTCTTTAATAAACAGAATGCAACAGGTATATAGTTTCCGCTTACATAACAGTGAATGGTAAACAGTTGTAAAAAATGTTTGGCGCAGTTTTCAAATGTTCCATCCATATAAACACTTTCTTGATGTTCACATAGAAACGACAAGTTCTGAAAGCACGAAAAAATCACAACTTCTTGAACCATATCATTAACTAATAAAAAGTTTTCACCAATAGCCGTTTTCACTTCCATTTCGTTTAAAGATTCTTGTAAGGCTCGCCTTGTTTTAGAGAGCTTTGGGACCATTTTTCGTCGAGCGTTGTTTACATTTTTTCCGATCAGTTCAAAATCATTTGAACTTAATGTTATTAAAACATCAGAATCTTTATTTATTTCTTGGTGAATCAATTTCCTTGGTTTCGTTAACAAGTTTTCTGTAGCAGCTTGTTTAACTTTATTACTAAGTTTTTGTCTATTTAATAATTGAGGATTGTCACTATCATGATTATGTATTCCATTAAGTCTTGAATATGCTCCCCCTAGTAGATACAATTTCACATTGCAACCCCTTTTTGTGCAACTCCAACATTCTTCCTTAGTTTTTTTGAGAACTTTATATAAATAGAACTTATATTGTTGAACTATTAATAATTTTTTACCTCTTTCACTTATACTTTCCGTAATCTTCATCTCTTGGCACTTAATTAAAATAACTGAACTTTATTAAACTTCACAGGTGAATGAATAATAAAAACTAATAAAAGTTTGGACATTTCCGAGCTATTTATACAAATTCGAAAAATATATAACTTAATGGTCATCTAAAATGGTTTAAGGGATAATTTGGTTGTTTTGGATTAAAAATTATATACCTGTCTGACACACTTAATGATCTTGTGATTCCTGTGTTAACAATATTCTTATATAAAACGTATATCTAATATTTAAAAATTGTTAATAAAGAAAGTGTACAAAGATGGTTTAAGGGATAATTTGGTTGTTTTGGATTAAAAATGATATACCTGTCTGACACACTTAATGATCTTGTAATTCCTGTGTTAATAATAAGCATATTTTAAAAATTACTTTTAATTTGAAATATAATAATATTTTTGTAATGATTGTAAATTTTATCAACTCAGAAATAGGTATATAAAAGATTTTAAAAATGATGTTTAAGGGACGCCTATGGATACATAAAATTATAACTATATTTGGACTGCAATTGGTATGTTTTTGCACCTGACCGGTGACCCAAAATTTTAGACTGCAATTCGGCATTTCTAAAAATTTAGACTGCAGTTTACCGACACCGAATTACTCCTACCCAAATCAGATAAGGTAGTCGAGTCGACGCAGGTAACCTGATAATATTAAAATTCAATAGTCGAGGAGCTAGTCCCACAACGAACGTTACAATGTATTGTAAAGTGTTGGTTTGTATTTGATTTTTGCTGTTGTATGATTAATCAACATAATCCTCCTCAACGTATAATAGTACCTAATAATAATAATAATCCTTTATTTCCTTACAAATGTTAATACAAATAGTATGTGGTTTTTTTAAATTATTTTACAATTTGTATGGAAATAAGTTACCTCCTTAGGAATACCTACTGTATTGAAGGTTACCATCATTTATAGATAAAAAGCTTTTTAATTGTATAACATTTATTTAATTAATTTTATTTTTAATTGTTTCATTTTTTTGAGTAAACGTAGCGGTACTGATGAAGCAGAGGGCCTAGAAAATAAAAAGAAAAGATTTTAAAATATGAACAGATCAAAATTTTAGTTTAACGTAAACAAAACATATATACAAATCGTTATGAATTGTATAAAATAAAATTGCACTGTATTGAATAATGGAATTTGTTTTAATATGAAGTTACGCATTTTTGAATGAGGTTGCATTACTTAGATATAACATGCAGGGGACCAAAGTATGCAGGTAGCCATTGATATAACAGTTTTTTCTTGCAAACAACTAATGCAGCATTTATAATATCATTGGGCAAGACAATAAAAATCTTGGGAGCCATATACAAGTTAGATCTTTTAGATTCTACAACTCGTGGCTTGGGCAAAATGAGACCTTTCTTATTTCTCTCACTGCAAAATGCCTGCTTACCGATCTTTATACCCTTACCCCTACCATCACTCAGAAAATCGTTTAGTATTTTATTAAAAAATAAACACCCCAAAGGCAAGATCTTAACATCTCTGAATAGCGTTAAAGAATGAATCATTTTTTATTTCCCCAACGTAAGTCTAATAACGTGTTTCTGTGCAACCTGCAGTGAATTTATCGTACTGGAATAAGCTCCTCCCCGCGAGACGATTTCATATTGGTATCTGGTTACTGAATTAGAGCAAAAAATAGCATTCGCAGACTATCAGGAGGGCACATGCTTTTTAGAAAATCTAATGTTATTGACATGCATTATTCATGACAATGACATGTCCAGCACAACTCCAAGATATTTTACCTCGTCAACCTGCTTAACAGTCTCAAACGACCACAAGTGGCATCGTGATATTTTAAATTGCCCTCCTGGAGTTTTAAAAAGATTAAAAACTGTATAATTTGTTTTGGCAACATATAATGAAATTTTTTTTAAATTTAACCACAGTTTTACTTACGCAAAGTCCGCCTCCATCCAACGAAACAGCTCAGTTTCAGTACTAGCAGGAAAATGTAACGCAGTATTATCTGCAACTAAAGTTACTTGTTCCTCTAAATCTGCAGTGCATGGATCATTAATATAAATGAGAACAATACCTTCTTTTCTTAATTTTTTGCTAATTTTAACCTGTTGTGTCTAAGCCAATCATTTGTTTACAATCTAATGTATATTGAATTCATTTTTGATAATAGAATTTCATGGTAGATCATGCCAAAGGCTTTTTGGAAATCCATGAACAGGGTAGCTGTACGCTGGTTATTATTCAATACAATATTAATTTGGGAACTTATTGATTGCCATTTCTGTATGTAGCTGTTTTCTAAAACTAAACTGCTGAGCACTTAGTTTTCCATTCTCATTAAGACAACGGGTTGGTCCCAGTACCTTAGAGAAAGGAGATAACAAGGTTGTCAGACGGTAGTTTGAAACATCAAGTTTATCTTATTCCTTGAAAATAGCAATAGTCGAGGCAATGAAGCATTTTAATAGGAAATCTTTTAGGATAGGACGGATCGGAATGCGGTTTTTTGGATTTGCTTTTAAAAATTATTTATACCATTCCTACCTACTTTCTACTTAGTACAAACCAGAAGTTGCATTGCTGCAGCCAAAAATGCTTTCAAAAAATGCATTTTTTGAGAGATTTTTTGGCAAATTTAATAATTTTGTAAATAAGAGTCAGAATTGGCCCAAGTTAGGTAACCAGGGGGTTTTGAGGTCGCTGATCACGATTATGATGTTCAAATTGACCCCCCGAACATCTGGAGCTCAGGAACGTCATCTCTGGGGAACTATCCCGAACTTCATGCGAGGAAGGAGAGAAAATCGAGACCACAAGGTTTTTTGGGACACTGAATTCAAATATGGCTCCAGCGAACACCCCACGGACATCTGGTGCGCCCTAACCTGGATGCGGACGTCATCTTCAAGAATTTTCCTGGAAATAGCGACAAAAACGAACCGAAAATCATTATGAGAGCATTTTGTGTGCACTGAATCCGAATTTCATGTGGAAAACGACCCCCCGAACACCTGGTGCGCCCGAACCTGGCTCTGAAAGTCATCCCCGAGGTTTTCCCAAACACAACTGAAAAATAGGAACCGACAATCGTTACTGGGGGTTTTTTTGGGCGCTGAAGTCAAATATGGCACCGGCGAACACCCCATGGAGACCTGGTGCACCCTAACCTGGCTCTGGACGTCATCACAGAAGTTTTTCCAGGTTAGGGCGCACCAGTTGTCCGTGGGGTGTTCGCCGATGTCATATTTGAATTCAGCGCCCCAAGAAACCTTACGTAACGATTGTCGGTGCGTCTTTTTCAATTGTGTCTGGAAAAACTTTGGTAATGACGTCCGGAGCCAGGTTAGGGCGCACCAGGTGTCCGTGGGGTGTTCGCCGGTGCCATATTTGACTTTAACGCCCCAAGAAACCCCCAGTAACGATTGTCAGTTCCTATTTTTCAGTTGTGTCTGGGAAAACCTCGTGGATGACTTTCAGAGCCAGGTTAGGGCACTCCAGGTGTTCGGGGGGTCGTTTTCCAAATGAAATTCGGATTCAGCGCACACAAAATGCTCTCATAATGATTTTCGGTTCGTTTTTGTTGCTATTTCCAGGAAAATTCTTGAAGATGACGTCCGCATCCAGGTTAGGGCGTACCAGGTGTCCGTGGGGTGTTCGCCGATGTCATATTTGAATTTAGCGCCCCAAGAAACCTTACGTAACGATTGTCGGTTCGTCTTTTTCAATTGTGTCTGGAAAAACTTTGGTAATGACGTCCAGAGCCAGGTTAGGGCGCACCAGGTGTTCGTGGGGTGTTCGCCGTTGCCATATTTGACTTTAGCGCCCCAAGAAACCCCCAGTATTGATTGTCGGTTCCTATTTTTCAGTTGTGTCTGGGAAAACCTTTGGGGATGACTTTCAGAGCCAGGTTAGGGCGCACCAGGTGTTCGGGGGGTCGTTTTCCAAATGAAATTCGGATTCAGCAAATACAAAATGCTCTCATAATGATTTTCGGTTTGTTTTTGTCGCTATTTCCAGGAAAATTCTTGAAGATAACGTCCGCCTCCAGGTTAGGGCGCACCAGGTGTCCGTGGGGTGTTCGCTGAGGCCATATTTGAATTCAGCGACTTAAAAAACCACGTGGTCTCGATTTTCTTTCCTTCCTTGCATGAAGTTCGGGATAGTCCCCCGGAGATGAAGTTCGTCGACGTTCCTGAGCTCGAGGTGTTCGGGGGGTCAATTTGAACATCATAATCGTGATCAGCGACCTTAAAAACCCCGAGGTACTCAACTTGTGCCAATTCTGACTCTTATTTACAAAGTTATTGAAATTGTCCAAAAAAACTCTCAAATAATGCATTTCTTGAAAGCATTTTTGGCTGCAGCAATGCAACTTCCGGTTTGTACTAAGTAGAAAGTAGGTAGGAATGGTATAAATAATTTTTGAAAGCAAATGCAAAAACCGCATTCCGATATGTCCTATCCTAAAAGATTTCCTATATTTGACCTTTTTAGTGCTTCATTGCCTCGACTACAACTACAACAGCTTTCTTCAGAAAATCAGGAAAAGTACCCAGCTAAATACTCATGTTGAACAGGTAAGCTCACACTTCTGCTAGTTTATTTTGCAGTTCTTTTAAAACTGCAACTTGGAGAACATCCACTCCAGTTGACTTATTATTGTTTAAAGAATTAGTTATTTTACAAAGTTGTTTGTTGGTTGCAAAAAAATTGAAGTACTGCTAGATTCTGAACGGATTTTTTCAGTGTAGTTGATTTCAAACTCTGAAGGGTTCATATCCAAACCTTTCTTTAAGTTAAAAAAGTACTCATTAAATTAATTCGCTATATCATTATCCTGTTCAACATAAGCGCCAGTGCTAGATTTTCACCTTCGTGCTTTTAAAATTGAAGTAAATCACCACCTGCATCCACTTCCACTAACAGCATTGCAGAAGGTATACCCAAACATTGACCAGTATATTTTTAAGGATTAGTCAATTTTAAGTATTAAGTGATATCTATAGGAAATTTACTAAATTTATTTATTCCCACAACCTGTCTAGTACACTTTTTGTTCTGGTAGTTTATAAAGAATCTTGAATTCATTTTGTTCATATCTAGAGGACGAACGATCATATATATTTTAGAAAACTGAAATGTAAAAGGAACGTATTTTAACTGATATAGTATACTAATGGTATCTTTTACATAATTTACTGATAAATATTCTAAATTATAACAAGGACAAACTCTCGAATTTTTAAAAATTATGACTACCAACAAACGTTATTAATTATTACTTTATAAATTTTTCGCATTAAACGAGTAATTTTACTTACCTTAGTTATTAGGTATGTGGAGTTGGGTACATTCTTTAAGAAAGTATGTAACCCATCAAAAGAAAAAAATAGATTTTTTACTTTTACAACCATCAGATTTAAAAAAAGAACGTTATTTGGGATATTGACTGATATAGATATTATTGAAGTAAGACTTCTTTAGGCGCGACTAGAGGGTAACTCTGATTTTTTTCTGACGGAAGTAACGCTCGGTAGTTGCATTGGCCGCTTCATTGATATAGGACACTCATTAGACACTTAAGTGTTAAGGGAGTTGTATACACATGATTAAAGTTTACTTTGTTTTTATTTATTTCGGGTGTGGCTTGGCATTTGAAATAAAGTATATATAGTCCATTTCACCGTTTTTGGCCGATTTGATATTAGAAACCACTGAAATAAGATTAAACTGTCATCCAAGTTACCAATGGCGGAGAGTTTTTTTTGTCTAAATAAGGTCGTAAGTTTCTGAAACTATCAGTGTGGTTTGACATCTACAAAAATATGACATTAATAATTATTAAATTCAACCCTTCAACAACGAGCCGTACATGAAGGTTACTAGGAATGTGAATTAAGTCAAGACTTCCGTATTGAATACTTTTTATCTACCGGTGAAACAAGATGCAGTTACGTAAGTGTTGCATTAAAAACCAAACGTCCTCATTTAAATTTCTAACTTGCCTGTATCTGAGAGAGATGTAACTCTAAATTTACTTCGAGTATGATTTCTGTCATCGGCCAAAAACGGTGAAATGGACTCTAGTTTATTTATTTGTTGGTGAGGTATTTTTTGAGTTTTTTTTAGTGTATTTTGTTGTGGTATTTAAGTTTTGTTTGTATTGACTGATTTTAAGACTATTGTGTATTTATTGTATTATAATCTTATTTCAGTTTTAAATACATTAAAGGTATATAGGTATTTAGAGAGTAAAATCTATGTTTCACATTTTAGTTATCATAAACCTATTATTTCATATATAAAAAATAATGATATCTTTCAAATTCCTATTTCTAATGAATTATATAAATATAACATTATATTATTTTTTGTAAAGTATATAGACAATAAATATAATTGAATTGTAATTTAATATTTATTTTACGTGGAAGTTTAATCATTTCAGCGATACGTACGTCAAATAAGTTTTACTTCAATCGCGCGTAAAGGTTACACGCACACTTGTTTTTTTAATCGATAAAATGTTGCTCCACATCGAAAACATGGACCATAGCGCCGATGACTTAAATTTTTTTGACAAACCATCCAAATTAAGCAAGCAACACAGATTGCGAAAATAAATTTACCTGATTTTCACCTATCCATTTCATCAATTTTGCGTATATATATATTCATATCTCTTTAAAGATTTTACTGAAATAAATCTAAAGATTTGCTAATTCTGGTGATGTATTTGGAAAATCTGAATCACTTAAACAACTAAGAATGGTTTCCCTAAAAACTGATCTGCTTAAAGAATAAACCAAAAATTTTAAACTAATAAAACCAAGCAACCAGATATATATATATATTTTTTAATATAACTTTCATCACTAGTGATGAAAGTTAACGTTGTGTGAATTTCTCTAACTTGCGACGGAAATTACGTCTTCGCTAAAAGTATTTTATTACAAAATGACCTCTTTTTCAAGGTTGTATATACGAATAAAACACGTTACAATTTTAAATCACTTTAATGGACGTAATGTTTGTATGGTATGGTTAATTCTAGGTTTGTATCATTTTAGTCTTTGCTGTATTTTTTTATTTTATTAAAAAAATGAAAATTTTTAAATAGCTACTACTTATTAACCGGATTCTCTTGTTCGAGGCAACAATCGACGCAGTTTTTAATGCTAAAAATATTGTCCTTAGTGCAAAAGTGATTGGTCAAAAAACATTTTATTCCACACTGGTTGTACTCGCAACGTCGTTCGCGTGGCGTGTGATTGTTGTATAAAAATTTCTTACCCCACCCCATTTAAGGAATGGAAGAGAAATTTTTATGCACCAGATGTTAAGTTAATAATAACAATCTTTATTGAAATATAGGAAAATCCTAATATAAACATTTTACAAAAAAAAACTTATATAAATATACAATACATTTAAATATTGAAAAGAAAAAAAAACAATCTAAGTGCCACCTGACAATAATCATTTATCACAGTTCACAGTACCTTATTTCCACAAAATGTATTTGTGAAGTTCTTTTTTAAATATCCTGATTGAGGATGCTGTTTTAATAACCACGGGCAATTTATTGTATTCATTAAACCCTTTATAAAAAAGTTGTTTCATAGAACTAGACAAATTACATTTTTTAATATGAAACTCCCTATTTGTGGAATTTCTGGTTGTATAATTATGTACATTATGCCTAAAAAGCACAAACTCGTTAAAATAAGAGGGTAACATATCATTTAAAAGTTTGTAAATAAAAATCATACAATTTCGATAAATTCTATTAGAAACAGATAGCCACTGAAGGGTATTTAACATTAATGATATATGAGTGTACCTGTTACATTTAAGAATAGTGCGCATTCCACGATTTTGAAGTTTTTGAAGAGCTGATAACTTGTTGAGATCAAAAGAAAACAGTAACGTACTGCAATAGTCAAAATGAGGTTGTATCACACTATTGTATACAGTGATTCTAGAGTACATTGACAAATTACTGGAAATTCTAGATAAGAAATACATTTTTTTGCAATTTTGTTATATATGTATTTAAAATGAGCATTGAACATTAGTGTGTGATCAACCATGAATCCAAGGTACTTAAATTCGGGAACTATTTCAATTCTGTTTTCAGCAATAGACAACGTAATATTGTTAACATTAAGATGTTTATGTTTGTAAGGAGATGCAATGACCATTGCCTTAGTTTTATCGATGTTTAGTTTCATTTTATTGATATTAAATTATTTAAAAAAATCTCCTAGGCATTTGTTCATTAGGTTGACTGCTACATTCAGGTCTGCATGTGATATTGATAACAAAGTATCATCTGCGAAAAGATTTAAAAATTCACAGGTGCTTGAAAATATGATGTCATTCATGTAACACAGAAATAACAAGGGTCCCAAGACGCTACCTTGTGGAACACCATAATCATTATTAATCGGATTAGAAAAAACATTGTTAATTTTTGTTACTTGTTTACGTCCACTTAAATAGTTAGAGAACCACTCATAAACAACACCCTGTATTCCTAAAGCTTGCAGTTTCTTAAGCAATATTTGTCGATCGATAGTTTCAAATGCACGCTTAAGGTCTAAAAACACTACTACAATGTATTCACCACCCTGATCTAAGGATTTCTTCCATTTACTTATCGTAAGTTGCAATGCTGTCTCACATGAATGGTGACTTCTAAATCCCGATTGATATGCCATAAGTAAATTATTATTTTCTAAGTAGTCAACTAACTGATTATAGACAATTTTTTCTAATATTTTTTCGAGACAAGGTAAGGTGTTAATAGGCCTAAATTCCCATGATTTATTCGTATTTGAAATTTTTTGAATGGGAACTAATATACTGGTCTTTAATTCTTCCGGAAAAGATCCATATCGTAGAGACGAATTTATAAAATGTAACAGCACATGTCCAATAACTCTAAAAGTTGATTTAATAAATAATGTATTCATTATTTCCTAACCTTTTTTATTTTCTAAGTCGTATATTACTTTATTTAAATCTCAGATAATTCAATTAATTTAAACTCACTAAAAGATACAGTAGTATTGTATGGATTAATCCACTCAGAAGTATCGGGTATTGTGGCTATGATATCAACAATACTATCAATAAAATACCTATTAAATTGTTCAGCAATTTCATTTTCATCCTTCACCAATTGAATATTGCCATTTACTCGAAACTTAATACCTTTGCTAAAGCAACTGTCAATACAGTTATTATTCACCAGTCGTTTTAAAGTTTTCCACATTACCTTTTGATCTCTTTTATTCGCATCTATTTTTTCAAAATAATACTGGTTTTTTTTAGTATCAAGTAGGTTAACATATCTGTTTCTAATAGTTCGGTATGTTTCCCAGTTTTCTGTTTTTCTATTATTTAGAAATGCATTATAGGCCCTATCCCTATGTTCACTCTCAATTAATAATTCATGATCATACCAAGGTACACTATCTCTATTTCTTTTAAATGATCTTATAGGAGCTATATTGTTTAAAGTATTTTCACAATTTTCAACTAAATTCTGATATATCTCATTCACATTAACGGAGTTTAAATTAAATTCACAAAAAAGCAAAGATTCACATACCTTTTCCAAATTTGATGGCTTTAAATTTCGATATCTAATATCAACCTTATCTAAAGTTCCCACATTTTTATTACTTATACTTACACAGATAATTGAGTGATCAGTTATCTTAGGTACATAATGAACTGTGGTAAAAACATCAAAATTTGACAGAACATAATCAATTAATGTAGAACTATGTACAGTAATTCTGGTGGACTGAGTTACATATTGCTTTATACCATTCAAATTTAAAACATTTTTTAATTTTTCAGCATAAAAGTCACTACTAAGATAATTTAGATTAAAATCACCGACCAAAATACATTTTTTATTATTGTTGCAAAATATTTCCTCACTAAAATCTTCAAAATTATCAATAAACATAGAATGACTAGAATTTGGAGAGTGATACAGAACACCAACATATATATTTACATTGAACATTTATGATTTTGCACCAATAATTACCTTCTAATAAAAATGTTTTATGGTTTTTATATTCACTGTCTCGTCTAATGTACTTATAATAATACGCCGCCTGTGTGTCTTGAAGTTGAATCACATCTAACAACATTGTAATCTTCTAATACAATTTTAGAATCCAAAATATCTTTTGTTGTACAAGTCTCACTAAATAACATTAAAGCTGGATTGTAACATTGAACTTGAACTTTAACCTGATTTAAATGAGCTAGAATACTTTCAATATTTGCATACACAATATCACAGTTTAGAACTATATTAGGATTTTCTAGGCATTTTTTGACTTGTGGGAAAGTTTATTTACAATTGTTGGTACATTGTTTATATACCTTATAGTTTTCGAATTATCTCCAGCCTCAACAAGACTATCAAGTTTATTTGTTATGGATACATAGTAGTTGCGTTGCCTTTTAGTTTGATCACTAAACACTCTTATTCCCTGTGGTAGAGAATCTCTATTTTTTAAAATGCTAAGTGCATCCTGCCGATTGGATAGCATTACTTTTACCAAACGGTTTTTATTTGGTGAAATTTTTCCAACTCTAAACACTTTTATGTTGGATACATCAACGTTCACATTTTTGAAAAGATCTTTTAAAGTATTTTGGTCTTCTTGGTTACGATCAGCTGGTGATTTTGACTGTGGTTCTCTAACATTCATAACCATTACATTTAATTCACGTTTTTAACGTTCTGCTAGTTCTATGATCATATCTTTAGATCTAATGTTGCTATCACTAGTTAAATCGTCGATTTTAACTTTATCGTTAGGTGCACTTGCATTTTGGTAACTATTTTCCTTAAATTTTTCACTTATAAATATCTTTAATTTTTCTACTTCATTTGAAGTTACTTCTTCTAATCTCTTATCTATTTTTTCC